>CATKWJ010001089.1:0-29317 GCA_949825065.1 Odontocerum albicorne
AAAAAACAATATAGTTCATTACTTTTCAATCTTTTTTTTTTAAATAACGGTTACTGTTTTGAATTTTTTATTTAAAATAAGTGAAATTTTTTCCATGGTGTTTAATGCATTTTTTTCCTCAATTGAATTTAATTTGAATGTTACAAAACACATTTGTAATGAGTAGATACATTTTCAATCGAGATATATCGAATATTAATGGGTTAAATTAAAGCGGATAGTTGTGCCTTTTAAAATGATTGTGCCATTGTTAAATGTTATAATCAAACGTAATTAATTTAATTAATAAGCCCTGTGTAGCGCAATAATGCGATATTGTTATTAAATTTGCAACGGTGGGAGTATCTTTTTATTTTATTGTTATGTATGACAACAGTTTCGAGATAAATCGCTTTTAATTTGTTATTAATCGTTACTTAGACATTGTGTTGAATATTAACTATAATTAAAAGATGGTTTATTTGACATGTATTTTATTTTAATAAATAAATAGAAGTAACACTGACGTATCGCAAAATTTAGCATTTGCGGATTGTAGGACTTAGTTATAAATATAAGGTCTGTTAGATTGTTGAACCGCGAGGATTGACTTACGATACCAGCGTTTCAAAAACGATGCAGTTTTTATTTTGAATGTCAGTGTAGGACTTAAATTATTGAATAATAAAACATTAGATTTCCTTTCAGTGAACCAGCGTGCTCCCTGGTTTTCCCATTCCCCTTCTTAAAAACATCCCCTCTTATCTCCTAACCGAAAATTAAGTTGTTATATTCAAACCCTTAAATTGTTTACGTCTTATTTATATTTTACAATTTTGTCTTGAATCATTTTATTTTCTTTTTATAAAGCTCTTTTACTAATACTATATTTGACCCAACACTAGGAACAAAATTGTTAAATTTTGTTTTGCTTAGTTGGAATGGATTGTCATTTGGAAAAATTCACTAAATTGTACATAATACAATGAAATGTTTAAATAAAAAAAATAAGTGACCAATGACAATATTTTTTCATAGGACAATTTTATATAGCGTCGTTTAGAGAACAAACGCTCCTCAAGGGCGCTCTAACTGAGGATTCAAAGCCACTACTATGAAACAAATTACGTCTGGCAGTTATAACAGCGACCAAGCGAATCATGTTAATCACCTTATTTGAATATACAGCCTTGTTTGATTTTTGAAATACGGCAACCTCTCATGCGGTTGTAAGAGAAAGTGTATGGATGTACAGGAAGCGATAAATGTGTGTCGTTATAGGTGCTCTATCCTCTTTGCCTACCTCACAACGTAAACGGTGCTATGATAGGTATCCCTTAATTTATACGTTACTTTTTGACATATCAATATTGATAATGCGGACACATTAAAGAGCGTCTCCGGAAGATTTTAGTCCATATAATCGAATCCTCGAGATTATAATCTATACAACTCGTCGTCAAGCGTGTTGACAGTGTAACAACCTCATTGTCGACCTCTTAACCAAACAGATATCCCTTTTTTAATTTCATTGAGCTTCATCATATCCACACTTGTGTGGAAAACATACGTCTAGACCAAGAGGGTCATCGTCAGACTTAAGTTGACTGGACCATAGAAATATGTTCATTCACAAAATAAAAACTTCAAATACAATATAAATTTTAATAGCGTATGTATCCTTTCATTACCCGTTATATATTTTTTTGTTACCTTGAAGATAGTGAATGTAAAGTCTCCAAAACGTAAAAAAAAGTGAAGCCGCATGAACGATTTTCTTCCTACTTTATGATACTCGTAGATATAGTGAAAATTTTCGACTCGACTTTACTTTTCTTTCCCTTTTTTAAAAACACCCAATTCTTACGAGCAATTCAATATACATAAATATGATCAATGAATACCATCCGTCTTAGTTTCAACACCTCTCCTATCAACATACATATGGCACTGAGTTAGATATCGCGTCAAACCGAGAGCAGGAGTGGCACAGTTTGAAAGGATTATAATTTAGGACAGTGGTTTAAAATCTTTATTCTAGTCTTAACATTTGATATTCTTTGAGTAACTACCCCTTAAAATAAAAGAATGATAAGTAGGTAAGGAAAAGAAAGAATAAATGTAACAATCAGAAGATTAATTCAAGAATTTAATTTTAAAAAATAAACAGTACCTGAGCAAAAAAATGTATCTTCGTGGTCATGTATCTTCTGACATTAGGGTTATAGGATCGATTGTCATTGATGTATTTTTTTTCAAAAAGAGTGCCAGTCTAGTTTTCTCTGAAAGCGTCCTTAATGTATTTTTATTTGGTTGGAAAATATTACTACAAGGCAGTAAGACCATCTGGTTGTACAGTGTACAATGAAAATATATTAAAATTGACGATGAGCTCCTTAGTAAACTTTTTAGGCATAAAAAATGTTTTTGTCGTTATTATATTATAATATTTAGGTTTTAAATAATTTAATTTCTTTTTATTTGATGTAATTGGGTTAAACCTGTATCAAAAGTAACTATATTTTTTAAAAAAATATTTTTGATTTCATTTAAATAGTATTTCGATTTGAAATATCAATTCCAATTTTTTACCAGACATGCAAATTGGTCCTTTTACGACAATAACACAAATATCTCATTTTTCGAAATGTTGCATTCACCAATTTGTGCCAGACACTCGATTTTATATTGTTTTAAAATTTTTAGACGTAATTAATTGTTTCCTTAAAAATATCCTTGTTTTAGAAAAAAATATCTCGCTTAAAGAAAACTTTAGCTCGGAATGTGATAACTTTAGCTCGGAATCTGATAAAAAAAAACCAGCATCGTTTAACTCGTGTCCACGTGGCCGGTGGGTTTTGACCGTTTATGTGTGTTGAACCCGGTCGTGTGCGATACCGGACTAAATTCCTCCGAGGCGTAACACAATCACCTGTAAAGTCGTGGGATGAACCCAGCAGGGAGAATAAAAAGTATAAGATGTTGCTGAAACCTCCCGAAATTGCAGATTGGCGGGTTTATTGATTATAATGAACGAAAATTTAAATAAAGAATATATATATTTCTTTGCAATGACAAGTGTTTTTGTAAAGTGAATTCACCCCGGTAAAAAAAGTTAAATGTGTGTACCAACATAACGTAATACAAACCAAATATTAAGGACAATATTTTGCCTCTGGAGTTGAGTAACCCTGCGAAGCTTTTAATTCTGCAAAGCAACTTGCATCTCGTTCCACTAATGATGCCATGTGTTTTCTATATCTCAATATATATCCATAAAATTCCCACAAAATTCTCAAAGATTATTAAATAATTTTAAAACGATGACTGTAATTTATTCTACTGCTTTTTGTATCTTCATGTTAGTTTAAGAAAAATTTGTATTATTTGTCAATAATTTTAAGTACTTGTATAACCTGTCACATGTTCATTTGTATATAAAGACACTGTTGTGTCGTTAATTAAATAAATTAATAAATAAATAAACACCTGTTATATAAATAAATAAATTTTAATTTAATAAAGATCTTAAAAACAATAACCATAATAATGAATGAATTGTCATGTTATGAAAAATAATATTAAATTTCAATTGATTGTAAATATACCTGAATAAAATATTCTTGGGGAATTGTATTGAATAAGTATTGACGCATAAATACGAAACCATAATATCATTCTGGTTGGTTGTAAGAGGTTGTTACATGAAAATAAACTTACCAGGTTGTACTTTACACAACAGAAGTGTTGTACAACACAATTTAATAGATCTTAGTCAAACTAAATACATATCCTCTAAAATTTTGTACACAATCATGCCATTTCCCTGTTAACCCTTCCCTTACGATGATAAAAATAAAACGCGCGTTCCGGTGTTGGGTAGTGAGTACGCAATAAAAAAATAGCGATTTTAAATCGGAAAAATAAGAACATTCATAGATAATCCCCTTAATTAATTATAATTGAAGTTAAAAATTATAATAATTGAGATTTATTTGCTGAAAACATTAAAAAATCATCTGGCAATGCTCACGGAACGGGCGTAGATCTAGTCTCGTTGCCAGCTCAACAGCTACTGCGGCGCGGCAGGGTTGGTGGCTAACTCGGGCGTGGCTTGCGTACACTTGCGAGGTTGAGACAATTGAGCTCCTCGCTATTCAGTGACGTATGCAAAAGTGAGATGCGAATATAGTATCGCGCTTCCCGCATACTCTTCACCTATCGTCAAGACCCAAGATCGAGGCACTCACAGCGTTTAAATGCGAATTTGTTTCCGATATTCACGAAATACTTACGATGTAGTCGATAAATTCTGATTATTATCAATATTATTTTTTAATCAAGGCGTAAATATATTATGGAGGAATGCCTAAAATCTTAACCTTGTATTTATTATATTTATAGAGATATTGATGGTTATTAGAAGCAACGTGTAGAAGATACCCAACACAGGGAAGGAAAGGTTAAGGTTGACCGAGTCAATAAATCGTCAAATTCTCCTATCGTGACTTGTATTTCCTTCACCCCCTCTACATATATACATCGTCTCATACAGCTTCTACTGTTTTAAGTACTTCTTAAATTTCCTTGTTTCAAAATTTCATTCTCTTGGTCATAATCTATCACTCTTCTTTGTCGTCTTCAATTAGTAGAAGTTCGTAACCCTTCCGTTCCGCATGTCGTAATCCTGCGTGGTTTTTTTCACCCTCGTTAACACAACGTCCTTATAACACAAAATGTTGTGCTCGTATTACCAAACGCATAATTTTATACTCTCATTTCCTTTGCAGCTATTTGTTCTTGATACTTTATAAATGCTATAGGAATTTTTTTAAATGATAATTTTTAAATTGAATCAAGTGCTGAAATTTATTTTAAAACATCGGAAATATATACAATTAAGGCGGTTCAAAATAATGCATTAAATTTTTTTTAAATCCTTTGGTTTTTTGAATTTTTCTTTAAAATACGTTTATTGAGTTTTTGAAACTGATCAGGTATTACGGACACTTGAAAACTGAGTAATTGTTTTGAACTTTTATTTATAATTTAAACCGATAATACGCGGCGTTTAGAATATAAGAAAAAAATTAATAATGGATGTAAACAGGTTACTATATATTCTGCAAAACATTATGCCTAAGGTTAGTTGGCAAATACGCAAGAAAAATATTAACTATAGTTTCAAAATAAAATTACAATGATTGGTTTATTAAAAGGTGATCCTCTTTTTATATGCATGTAATAGTTTCCAATTTGAATCACCGTGCGCCTGGGGGAAGTTGTTTATTTTCTTAATTCCATTCACATTAAATTCGCCATCTCTGCAATAAAACCTGCAAAATTTAGTAAGAATAATACTATTCGATCGATAAGTGATCGTGATCAGATTATCAAATGAGTGGCGAAGTGCCAAACCAGCCTATACAACGAATATGTTGAAATGAGATAATGGAGCTCAAAGTCTATGGGTTATTATGAATCAAATGTTGTGTAATTAATGTTTTTTTATTCATTGAACAGATACAGTCTAAAACTATTACAATAAAATTAAAACAATTTATGACAATATTATTTCTGTGGCGTTATGGCAGAAGTTGATATGTCCGTTTTACCTTAGTTTACAGGAGAAGCAATATTAACTTTGATAAACTGTTAAAATTAGTACAAATAAGCATTTTTTTTAATTTTCTAAACAATATATCTTTTGTTTGGATAATGACTGACACATCAAGTTTTGCCACAACATGCTGAGAAATATTTTCTATAAATTGGGAGAATAAACACAAAATGACAAAAAATGGACATATCAACTTGTGCCATAACGCCACAGATTTGATGATTAAAGTTTTTTTGTTTGATAGGCAAATTTGGCATAAAAGTATATCACGAAAATCGCTTTGCCAAAAAAATTATAGATGGCAGCAGTAGTACCATTTTGAAGTAAAGGCACTTCTGGCTTATAAAAAAACGTTATGTGACTCAAATTTGAACACTAACTCATTTATTTGGTTTTGTTGGACAGGCTGGTTTGGCTCTATGCCACTCAAATATGGTTGTCACTCATCCTGTGAATAGGTAGGTCCTTGCGGATAGTTTGCTCTCTAAACGGCACTATATAAATTGTCCTTTTATAATTTTAATAATGGCCACCACCTGCCTACTTTTACACCATTTTTTTGTAATATTTTGTATTAGTCAAAAATAGTGGGTTCATGTTCCGAGTGAGAACACCCTTAAGGAGAGTTTGCTATCTAAATGACGCGTTAAAATTGCTAATTTATTATTATTATTATTAATTGAAAATTATTGAATACAATAAAATTTCTTATTTTTTAAATTATATTTTTAGGAGCATAAAATTAAATACAAGAAAATGAAGTATTGACGGTGTTTTTTGTTGTTTTATATTTATATTTTTATATACATGTATTTTTTTTGTTTGTTTTATGTTTGTGTGCGGTATATTGTCGGATGAATGTTTTGGTCTGTCTGGAGTGATGAAGTGTGAGAAGTTTGATTTCGCGTGATGTATACATATGTAATTGAGTGTCACTGTTTGTCAGGTTGATGAGAATGTGCAACGGGGTTTTATATAATCCAAAATCGGAAAGAAGTATCGATTTTTTTATGCTATATGTCCTCAGTGAGATACAGGCAAAAGCCTAGTTTACTAGTGACACGACAAATGAAAGGCAACAAAACCAGATCCATTAAAATTATGTGTCCAAATCAAATAACATGTTCTTTCGCAAATTATGTATATCATATTTCTTGTCATGTGTAAAATAAATAAAAAAATATGATAAAAAGTATATTAAAATCTGATTAATTGATTAAAAGGGGATTTTGATGATTTTCGTAGCTACATCTACAGTTTTTCCTTAGTTGGTAAGCCACTTGCCTTCCAGCCCTGTAAATACTCGATTTAAAAAAAAAAAAAAATCTTTCAATCTTGCTTTTGCTCAGGGCATCTAACTGATTGGTGGAAAGAGATTGCGTTATGACAATAAATATTCCAGATTGTACTGTTTACAATGAATGTATAATTTATATTTATTGTGTTATAAAACAATGCTATTCTCGTACATGTGACGTATATATTTTTCGTGAACTATAAACCAAATATTTTTTCCCTGTTTTTACTGAATTCTTTTATTGAAAATGTATTTTTTCCTTAATATATTTCAGTTTGATTAGCTATTTAAAAATTTAAACAGAATTCTAATAATTTGGCCATGTATTTTATATATTTTTTTATTAAAATGATTTTAGGAACGAAAATAATTTCTTTGCGCACAATGATTTTTGTGCGCAATATAATATATTATTATACGCAATCTTTCACGAATATAATATATTATTATACGCAAATTAACAATCTAAATAAATTTAAACGTATCACGCAATAACGGAAAATCGGCTATCTCATTGCCATTTCAAGAGTTTATGTTACCAAGTAATCGCAAAAAAAACATAAATTTATAGCAAATTTAAGAACCGATTCTGGGACCCCTGAGCGCTGATCAAGCATGTTAACCAGCAGGCTATGTCATCAACTTACAATTGCTGAATAAAATATTTTTACATTAACCTTTGTAACCAATTGCCTATGAAAAAAGAGGCACACGACAAATGTCTTATGGCTGACATAGGCCTTCGACGAATGCTTTGAGTTACCCCACTCGATGTGGTGACATCAGCATGCGAATGATCGATAAGCCAATCATCTTTGATACTGGTCCAGGCCATCACTATCTCTTGTAGAGTTCAGCCATTGACATTGGGCGCTGGTCTCTTGAGCTCGAAGTGAGCTTGACAGGCCGGCCATCGGAGCGGGCAGGCGCGCAAATCGGTCATTAGGACGGAATATCTAATTAGGTAGAGCGTATTAATATATTTATACAGGATGATGATGGAATATATTGGGTGTTAACACAAGTTGTGTCCGTTTTTTTTCAATTTAGCAGCTTTATTCCTTCGATTGAACGCGAACAGAAGGAGGTGTCGAAAATGCTCACTTTCGTCTACTTGACATTCCATTTTGAAGGCTTGTAATTAAATAAAATAATATATGTAACGCAAAAGCAAAAACAATACCTTGTAGAGCAGAAAATTTTCTTTCGAATGACGTATAACCTTTACCATTTTGTTTTACTTTTGATGCTCATTTTGAATGTTGGAGAAAAACGGACACAACTTACACCTAATAAATATCCAATTAATTGTAATGTTTAAGATATTGTATACGTTTCAGGAGCATGTAAATACTAAAAAGAAGTTACAGTAATTTGCTTTCAATGAATATAAGAAGAAGTGATTTGTCATAATGTATCTTGTATATTTATCTCGACGGTATATCTTTCGATTATATTGTAAATAAATAAATATAGGTTCATTAATAGCAACATAGTATGCACATAATATATTTAAATAACACTTCAAAAACACATAAATTGTAGATAATACATTAAAGACAGAAGCAATCAAAACGTCTGGGCTCATCTAATAACATCCCCTCGGCCAAGATACATCCCACCAATATAGGGCAAGCCCAGCCACGGGGACACCAGATGTTTTTTCAGCCCACACCTTTGCACATGTTAATTATTCTATATTTATACACGTTATCATACAACTTCTATAATTTCTCTGACTTTCTAAGTTTTCTTCTTTCAAAATATCAACACTTGATCTAACCACGCTTTCCTTGGTCTTCCTCTCTCACACTTTCCATGTGCACTATATCTTTGTATTATTAGTTTTTCTTTATTCATTTATACTATGTTATATACCAAAATCACCTCCGAGTGTTCTTATTTATCTTATTAACGTGTTCCTCGCGGGAAGCACAAACGCCTGTGATCTGATCTGTAGCATTCCTTTGTGTATTTTACGTAATGTTTAGTTTATCTCCTTCATTTAATGAGTCTTCTTAAGAGTAATGACTATTATTTATTATCGGAAAATTACTTGAATGTCATGTTTACTTGGTGGTGTAATCAAATATCAGTGGTTCTAAACAAAATACGCGTTTAAACTTAGAAATTAAAAAACGCCGAAATTGTGCTGCGCACAGGATTCGTGGAATTTGATTTTTAACGCGGTGTACAGGTTAAACACATCATAAACACACCCCATTTTCTCGTAGAGGTAGAAATAAAAGACAGACCACTAAAACTTTCGTATATCAACCTACACCCTTTTCTTCCTTCACATGCATACAATTTCTAATACAAATTATACCATTTATCACACTTTCTACGTTTCCTTATTTCAAAATATAATTCCCTAGATCCAATAATACTTTCTTTAGTCTTCCTTTCAAATGATTTCCACTCACATTTACACTGTTTATTTGTTTCGATAGCCTTTCTTTATTAATTTCTTCCATATGCTCAAATCATATCTGCGTACTCTTCTTCATCTTACTCAACACATCTGTCTTAAATTCATATTTATGTCTAATCACTTCATTCCGTATTCTATCATATATTGTCTTCCAATATATGTTTCTCAATTAACACATTTTTACAGCAATTATTCTGTTTCTATCAGTCTTTTTCCACATTAACGTTTCACTCCCATACATCCAAGTTGATAACAAAACACTGCTGTGGGATATCATCTTAGGAGATTTCGATATTGTCCGGTTAGAGCAGTGTTCCCCAACCTTTTTAGACCTGTGGACCGGTAAAAAAAGGAAAAAAAATTCACGGACCACTAATACTGAAATAAAAATGTTTTTTTATTTAATATTTTTTTAATCTTATATTGTTACAGATGGACATATGTAACTATAATTGACAAATATGCATATAACAGTTTAAAAAAAATTATTGTAACATTGTCTGATACAATTAAAATTGAACAAAAACCATGGGGTTTTTGCAACAAACTAATGCGAAACCTGCTGTTGATCTTTGCTAATATATTGGATATTCTTGGCTGCAGTGCTGTCTCTGACAGACGAAGTGCTGCATTCACGTCCAGTCTATTCTTTTGTTTCGATTTTATTGAGGACATGGATGAAAATCCTATATTTAATATTTTTGCATGGCGAATTTCTTGAAATTTGGCATACTGTTTGCGGCCCGGCGGAAAGTCACCAGGCACCGGGTTTCTTTCACCGGGTTTGACTTTGTTTCTTATTGATACATGATATTCGATATCTCTCTTAACTTTTCTATCATCTGAAAATTTTTTACCTAAATAGTGGAATTCTTCAAATGGCTCTAATCCTATATTATTCATGTGAAATATAACAGTTAAAATTAAAAACGTTAAATAAATATGTTGAAATAATGAGCCGAGCACGCTGTACCTACACTTACACGACGATATATCCAATGAAGCGATGACTCGTTGATTGGGGAATTAAAATCTGTCAAACTTTACTTTTTTCGTTAATCATCTTGTCGAAGCAGCATTTGGAAATATCGTGTTATTTGTGTCAGGCCTGGATTGGCGTGACGAACCAATTTAAAATAATATTTGTAAAGTCTTTCCAAAAGTGATAAGCTGTTGTACATTTAAAATAATAAATTTTATTATAGAAACAAGTATATTCACCATGAAAAATATTCAATGTTAAAATAATAGGTTTAAAATCGTAAAATTATTTTTTATTGTTTATTTACATAAGATATAATTATGCTATAGTAGCGAGGTCGTTTCTATGTTACCTATTTACTATTATGTAAGTATGTCACATACAAGTGTTATTCTAAACCAGGGGCGACCAACTTTTCTGGCCGCGGGTTAAAGCTGGCATAAGATTAAGACAATGTACGATAACATGTTATAGATCATTCAGTTTGAAGTAATTTTGCAATAGTGTGAGTTAACAGTGCGTTTACAAAAACTTGCCATTTTATTGCCACAACTTTGAAATGAACACACACGGTTTGTAAATTTAAAAATGCTGTCAGCTTAAATTGTAATAATCATAAAAATAAAATTAAAGTAAGTTTATTTAACATATTAATTGTTTAGGCATGGCAGATTCTAAGAAGCATTAAATAACAATAATGGAATTTTTCAAGATTAAAAATAAACATAAGTACAAGTATTATAAAGTAAAAATGTTCGTCAGCTTTAATTAGATTGGACATAAAAATACAATTATTATTGTATATAAGGTTATTTAACATATTAATGTATCATAATTACAATGCCAAATAATAAAGTTTTAAAATAATAGTGGATGGAGTGATACTAAATTCTAGGAAACTTTAAGTTATAACAAAGTATTGACAAACTACACAGATATATGCCAATTGCTGAGTGAAAAATAACAACATTTACCAAAAAATAAAAACAAACTAAAAAAAATACAAATCATTTAGAAAGTCACTTAATGCTGGAAAAGGAGGCGGAAGATTGGAATGGACAAAAAAAAGTTATGGTGAAATATTTTATCATTGATGAGTGATATATTATTTTTAACATTCAGAGCTTTCGAAACATGTTGTATTATACATAACATTAGACAAAAATTGCACTTATAGATTGCAGCACCTTTTCGACCGATCCTTAATTATTATCAATCATTACCAATATTTAAAATAATATCCTTTGCTCGGCCCGAAAGCGGTTTTCCCTTTCCTGATTTCGACATGATAGTGTTTTTCTAATCACAGAGTATTTTAACAATAATACAAACGTGCGATCTGCGCGAACCAATCGTGTGGCATTCTAAAACCAATACCACTACACAAGTTGTGTAATACAGAGAGTGTTACTCACACTATTGCAAAATTAATCTTCAAACTGAATGATCTATACAAATTGCGTGATCGCTCACATCTTAACATGGAATGGCGATGATTTGGCAGACTTCGTGAGTTCCGTAAATTCTCTGCCTTAAACAGTGGGGGAGTGAGAGGTTTGATACCAGAGACCGCCTTTTTCTTCGCTGTGAAAGCGGACTTCAGACACACTGTTATGATCTTCCAGCTATCTTTCAACATGTCTGATGTGTGCAGATTTATGCTACATAGGACGTGCATACTCTACGACTACGACCGAGTTGTAGAGGGCCGAAAAGGTGAAAGGATAACTGGACGTCATCATCCCAGGACAGTCCACCGTCACAAACAGGTCATACGACCTTAACCAAGAGGAAGAAGAAGATATTTAACCGTCACTTTCTGCTATTAACCCTTCGATTCGTATCTAAATTACTTATATTTTCATTTTATATTAAAGTTTTAAATTACTCAATCCGTTTCTGAATGCACTCATGGAAACTATAATGATGTAAACATTTGGGGCGTAGTTCAACGTCGAGAAAATTATAATATTTAAATCAGCTATTTAAAATCCTCGAATAAATCTGTTTACGTAATATATTTCCACTTTATTCTGACAATTTATTTAATGTCTAAAATAAGAACATATTAATAAATACTAAATTTTCGTTTTATTTCAGTTGTAAATATGATCTTTGTTCTAAGTATGATGTAACAAAATAAATTATGTGACGATGTTCATAAGTTCATTTCTTACTATCCATTATATGAAATTAATAATTGAAATCTTCTTAATAAGTAGATTCCCTATACAAAACAAGTATTAGAACAGTGGTGGCATATGGATGCGAAGCATGGACACTGACAGCTAAATCTGCAGACTTGCTGGATGCCTTCGTGAGAAGAGTACTACGTAGGATCCTGGGCCCCGTGAATGACGGCGAAACCTGGCGAATACGGTACAACGACGAGCTGTATAATATTTACAAAGCTCCCAGGCTATCTGTACATGTCATACTGAGTATATTGAGATGAGCCGGGCATGTGCAGAGAATGCCGTCATCGCGAGCACCCAAAATAATCCTGGAGGGACACCCGGGTGGGAGAAGGAGACTGGGCAGGCCAAGGCTGCGATGGGAGGACGAAGTTGAAAGGGACGCAACCCGGCTGCTACAGGCGCAGGGTTGGAGGGTCGTGGCGGAAGACAGGAGGAGTTGGAGGCGAAGATTGACGGAGGCCAAAGCTTGATATGAGCTGTAGGACCATCGGAAGAAAGAAAGAATAAGTAGATTATATAATAATGTAAAAAAACTTACCATTTTATTGATGTAGAGAACTAATTTTCTAGGCAAAGCCTGTGATAAAGGGGATTTAAAAGTTAGTAATAAATTTGATATATTTGTCAGGGTATAGGGTCAGAAAATCTCACATTCGACAAAACTGTAACACATTTAACATAGTCATATGGAGCAGGAAAACAAAAAATCATCAAAAGTTGTGTACATAAATAAAAGTTTTACTAGGCAAAGCCTGTGATGGCGTGGTTTCACTTTTTAATCACAACTTGAATATATTTGTCTTATTTTTTCTTCGAGTTAGGGTCATAAACTCTTATATCCAACAGACCTGCCAAACAGTTTTTTACACGACGGAAAAAGCTGAGAATAATTAAATTTAATATTGTGTTTAGTTGACAAAATAACATAATTATCATTGAATCACTTATAAGTTGTATACATTATCATCTCGTGGGTTTATTACCACGTGGAAATATTTTCAAACCAATCAGTTAATCGGACACGTAACCCCCAAGTTAGAAGACAAGCATTCTATCAACTAGTCGACAAAGGTCGGTTATTTTTCATAATTTAATTTTTAAATGTTTGTAATCAATTGTATATTTTTTACAGTAAAACATTTTTATTTAAAATATCGTTGTATAAGATAAGTTTATAAATTATCAAAAGTTTTAGTTTTAATTTAGTGGAACTCCATGTTCGAGTCAGGAGATAGAAATACGTGTAGCGGAAAGGTATGTAATCAGTAGAATAAGAAAGTGATTTATTGACTAATGATTTAAAAAATTTCAAGTTACTAAAAATATAAGTATTTTTAAGTTATACCATTTTTATTGTTCTAAATAACCCTATTTCTATGTCAATAGAGCGACACAATGTCAAGAGAGCAAAAATAACCATGTCGGTTCAGTGGGAGATGTGATATTCTTGGGATGTGATCCATTGTCTCTCATTTATGACTCCGTGGGAATCAGCAGCGATATAAATCACTCACCCACATATAATTTTCTGCTGACGAAGCCGTGAAAATATTTGCACAAGTGGGATTGACACGTTTTGTCCAAAAAGCATGCGGCCAAAAGTCATGCCATGTTAAAAATCTTATTTGGCATAAACGATAATGTCATGAGAAATACCAAAACTGGGTGATATGTCATTTGTAAACTAATGGATAATTAATATGTATCCGTTTAAGAAAAATATTTGAAAAAGCCAGGCATTTTAATTTGATCTTTTACAGAGGGAGTTTTCTCTTTCACTAACTATTATAAGTGGAAGGACTTAGATCACTGAGATGGACTCGTAACTCACTTGTCTTTCGTCCGTTTTGGGTTTTAATCCCAACAGTGTTTAAAAAAATATTGATTCATGTATTTAAATATATTTATGTATTGTAAGAAATAAAGATTATGGTTATAGAAAGAAATGTGTTAAAACACGTGTGCGATGTATGGGTTAATAAGAAAGAGTTAACAAGGTAAACGGAGCACTTAACGTGCAACCACGAAACTCGAAGTTCGTAAGTGCACGTATTGGCAATACTGTCGCACGTGAAAAGAAAACATCATTAGCACACGAACTTGCGAATATTTATATCTTACTACACCTTTTATCAGACTGGAAACTTTTTTTGATATTTTTGGGTGCCATTGAGAATCGAACTTGAAATCCCCGGATGACAGTCAAACTCATTATCAACTAAACCAGAGGTCAGACATTTTAATGAGAAGTCCAAGTAAATGTGTGAGCTTAACAAAGAAATATATATTCAATTGTGTTGATAACACATGAATACCACAGACAACACTTGCACATGTATTTAATGCACGCTACAAACTCTTTAATCAAACCGAAACCCTCTTTTTTTAATACTTTCGGGAATAGAATCTGACTTCACCGGTTAAAAGTCAAACGCTTTATCAATTATGTCACGGAGTTTATTTATGGTGACGATGATGTCAATCCAACTAAAAAATTGTAATATTTAATTATATTATTTCTTTGTAATTTGTTTTATCAAACACTGTTTATTCCACTTTTTGTAACGGTATAACCTTACCGGAGCCGAACGACATAACCCTAGGGGAGCCTTGAAACCGGTAGGGTTATACCGTTACAAAAAGTGGAATAAACAGTGTTTGATAAAACAAATTACAATGTATTTAAACCTCCACAATGTTATTTATTTATTTAACACTTTTATTGCAAATACAATCTGGTGGGCTTATTGCCAGGCGGCAATCTCTTCCAACCAACCAGAAAAAAGTAAATGAAACAAGTTACGTGGTCACATAAATCATTCAAATGACTATCCATCCCCACGAAATCCATAAACATATACGTGAGCACATGCCCACGAACCCCACAAAGACGGACAGTCACCCGAACATTTTTTTCTTATAAAGTGAGATATCATCAATCGAAAGGAAAGGAAGGGATGGTGGAGAGGAAAGGAAAAGAAAAATCAGGAATGAAACACGTTATTTTACTGACTAGAAATTAAGAGGTTTTTCAGTCGCTTTTTAAATCATGCCAAGGACGGAGCGAGTCTTATATTGGTTTGTAACTTATTCCAGAGTCTCACTGCATGGACAGTAAAGGACGACGTAAAGAAAGAGGAGCGGTGAACTGGAAAGGCCAATAAACAATCTCTGTTTGAGCGTAGCGCTAATCCATGATTGGAAAGACAATCTATTTTGTATAATGTTAATATCTTAACTATAAATTATATGCATTATTTTTCTAAATTCTATTCCTACCTGAATCAAAAAGGTATTGAAATGATATATCTTGGATACTGTTCACTTATCTTCAATTAAATATCGATTTTAGATAATAATAGGAATTATACAATAAAATTAATTTTCTCAACAGATATCGCTGAGAAAAAGTACGACACGCCATGGGGGGCTTCCAATAAGCATCTCAGTTAACGTTTTTACGGCGAGATTTGATATTTTTGAAATAAAAAGATATAAATTGTACGACGAAATTACAAGATTTTTTTCAGGAAAAAAACATTTTTATTCGAATGCAAAGTGGAATCGGAGATATCATTTGAAAAGCGATACGACCATATCAACTTACACTAATACAGTCCGTCTGCGCCTAACGTGTCTAGCTATTATTTTAAAATTTATTGTCAAATTATTTGGACTAAATGTGGAATTGTAATATTTCTTGAACATGTGCTCGTTTGTAATTATTACGCATTCAGCGATGATTGATCGTTCATATAGTAATTTTTTATGGAAGAAAATTGTATAAATCGCATTTTTTTGTGTATTTAAATTATTAAATAAACATTATTACAAAGTTAATTTATTTGTCTTTTTCGAATGGTACCCATCAATATATCCAAATTAGTGTTTTGGACGTATTGAATAGCGCGGCCGGAAGACAACATTGTCTATATGTAGCTCCAATATGCGAGTCTTTAACTTTAGAGCCTCTGAAGTAGGCATGGAACTCGTGGTTTGTCATAAAACGTCATTGGCAGCACTATCACTTGGCACGTGCGAGTATCATCACCAGATGAACGGTACGGAACGGTTTTTTCGGTACCATTGATGACCATAATGAAATGTTACCTTATTATTATTTATTTATATGACAAGTATATATTATATATGAAAAAACAAGTAATTTCAAGTGGACACTCGCAAATTATTGCACATGTATCTGGTTTTGTAGGGCTTCATTTGTTGTGACAGCAGTAAACCATGCTTTTGCCCGTATGTTTGCTTTGTTACTGTCTTATTTTTAATATTTAAGATATATGATAACATTTCTTATGTTAAATATTTATTTATTTAACATTTTTATTGCAAATACAATCTGGCGGACTCATTGCCAGGTGGCAATCTCTTCCAACCAACAAGACAAAAGTAAATGAAGCAAATTACGTGGTCGCATAAATCATTCAAATTACTATCCATCCCCACGAAATCCATAAACATATACGTGAGCACATGCCCACGAACCCCACAAAGACGGACAATCACCCGAACATTCTTTTTCATATAAAGTGAGATATCATCAATCAAAAGGAAAAGAAGGGATGACGGAGAGGAAAGAAGAAGAAAAATCAGGAATGAAAGACGTTATTTTACTGACTAGAAATGAAGAGTTTTTCAGTCGCTTCTTAAAGCATGCCAAGGACGGGGCGAGTCTTATATTGGTTTGTAACTGATTTCGGAGTCTCACTGCATGGACAGTAAAGGACGACATCTAGTTTGAGTTTTTAAATACCTTCTAGTAGTTGACTGGCAAACACTAGAATAAAACAAAAATCAATACCAGTTTTGAGAAAAAAATAAAGATATTTATAATGTACTTAATTGAATATATCATTACTTCATTTTGTATTTCTATTGAATCACTCCATTTTTAAACAGAATGATTCAAATCCCAAGTGTAAAAAAACCTATACAATAAACTTAAATTAAAGTGACCGGCTGGATTCAATTTACAAAAAAAGAATAAACTGTATTCAATATATTGCTTACCACACTTTAAAAGCAAAATATTTTACAATCTATGAATTAAAACAAATATAAGATCTTAATAGGAGCCGACAATCCTGATATGCTGGAAATTACCAGTTTTTTTTAATATTTTGTTACGTTAGCCTGGTAAGCAATGTATTAAACACATTTTGTAACGGACCTGTAATTTAATTTCAGTTTTTTGTGTATATTTTTTTCACATTTTGTAAGTGTCAAATTATTACCATATGTATAAAATAATGTTATATCAATTTCGAAAAAATATTTACGCTTAAAGATTTTTAATAAAAAAATGAAAATAGATGAATTTTTAATTGATATTAATTTATAATTTCAAAAAAATATCTCACTTAGTTATAATACTTAAATAAAAATAAGACATCATAAAAAAAAAGTAAATGGAAAGCTTTTATCTTTCAATGATATTGTATTTAATTAATTCCAAATTATGATAATAGATTAATATTATTTTTAAAGATATCTTTCTTGTCGCAAAACACGCATATTATAAATATATATTTTATCTTTAAAAAATCAAGATTAAATTTCAAACAGATCAAAATATTGGATTACAAAATTATACTTGAAATGTCGCAGACGATATGAAAACGGCTAACCAATTGTATGGTGTGTGTCATAACATTGAATTTTTATTACGAACAATTTATCAGTGACGTAATACGAGGGCCCACTGTGACACAGGGCAATCATCATTGTGACAAGGTGCCTCATATGGGCGAGTGTCAATAAAAACATTAGTTAAGCATTAAATTTGACAGGTGATAGCTTTTGTTGGCCCCTAACAAATAAATTCTACAATACGATGTGTTTAGATTTGAATTTGAGGTGAAGCAATGGTCTCCGAGTGTTATAAATAAAAAAATAAACGAGATAAAAATAAAAATAAATATGAGCACGGCTGAATGAGGAAAAGGGACAGATATTACGACCCCCACTGTATTTTTCATAAAAGCTTTTTTTTTTTATTTATCTTTTATTTATATGGAAACAAAAAACTAGTTGTTATTCCTTTGTTTCAAAATTATTTTTTGAACTTGATAAAGTGTTAAAACGATATGTATTTTAAAAAAACACGATTTTTCGATTTTGATAATTATCTCGTTTCGAATTACACCTTTTGCCCGTTAGATTAGAATTATTAACCAAAATACTGACAAGAATATATATTTTTAAAACCAATTTGGCTGTACTGAAAAAAATATATATTGTGATAACATATCAAGTCATATATTATTAAATTTGTATTTGATATTTTATGAATATATGTAAGTGTAGACATGCAAATATGATTTAACCATTTAACGGGCATAAGCAGAAATCGGTCGCATATGCGACCACCCTACCCTTATGGTTATACTTATAAGGATTCATTTTCTTAATGAAACGTTTTTATGTAACACAAATGTCAAATTGGCAAATGTAGGGGACGGGCAGAGGTCTTGTTAAAGACGGATCGTCGTGAAGTTAGCTGCATGTTCAGTAGCAACGATCTAAACATCCGGTCAATTTATTGTCAAATATGTAAATAGGTATTATAAGTAAATCACCATTAATTATATCTCAAATAAGAATTTTATTTCCTAATACAACCTAAATTTAGATATTATTACCTAAACATTCATTAGTCACTTTTGCGACCACTGACATGACCCCTGAAACGGGCACAGCTCTCATATGCGATCGCCTCATTTCCAAAAAAAAATAATTTTAAAACACATTTTCGAAGAAATAAAGGTTATTTGATACACATAACAAAAAACTCAATATCTCAAAAATAAAAACTTGCCCTGTAAAGGGTTAAATTGTGAATTTTTCTTTTGATTGATAAAATAAAAGTTGCAAATTATAAAAAAATCGACTGATGCAATATTCGTTAAATAAAATGAAATATTAGGATTTATATTTTTGAATAGATTTCTACGTCAAGTAATACTCGTATGTGTGATATTTTTATGATAGTTTTTTTCTTGAATTTATTAATATATATTTTTTTTTAAATAATTTAATAAATACATGTTTTTTCTACTTTGTATAAGACATGTTATAATAAACGAACTTTTTGATATATTTATAATACACGCATACCTACTATTACACCGCCTCCATGCCACGGTAGACAGGAAGGAATGAACGCTAGATTTTTCTATCGCGACACACATCTTTTGTATCTTCTACAACCATACACTTCCTCATACAACTCTTAAGTTCACTTAGATTTTTTACGTTCTCTTCTTTCAAAATATACAATCGAGCTAATAATGTTGTACATTCCCTGGATTTTTTCTACTGCATTTGTTTTGTTAGCCTTTCTTTATTAATTTGTTCTAAGTCTTATTTTTTTAAATAGTTTATTATTGTTATAAATTTTATATTAACTGTTTTTTTAGGATGCAAGATAAGCCATTGATATTTTTAGGATGCAAGATAAGCCATTGATATTTTTAAGATGCAAGATAAGCCATTGATATTTTCCCACAAGCCAATTATTTGAGAAGAAAGTTGGAATAGATTGATATTATAAATTGGTATAAAAAACACAAGAATTGACAATTTATATGGAATGATAGTAAAAATCCAACAGTTTACCATTTATATTCGAAACAGAAACTTTTGAAAACAAAAATAAAAGCTGAATCTAAAGCTTTGTTAATTTATAAAATTTACCTTAGTACCTATACGTTTAGTTTTTATTAAAAAATACAAATAAAATGCTGTATTCACATATATAATTATTCTAATACTAGATGCACATGCAGAACTTGAAAAACTCATCACCTTGTGATTGATATGTCGAAAACATTTTAAGGTTGTTTATATGAAGAGTTATTAAACAAAAAAAATCATTAAATAATCTCGGGCAACCTCCGTGGCTTAATTGATAAGACGCTTGACTTCTACACGGGGGCTTCGGTTTCTATTTTTGATGGTGAAAAAAAAAATGTCCCAGTCTAGTAAAATAATACGTCAGCTTACAATGCTTTTAAGCGGTACATGTGTGCTAATGTTGTTGTATCTTCATGTGTGGGACAGTATTACTAACACTTGCAATGATAAACCATACATAAGTATGTGCGTACTCAAGTGAATCTAAGTCCGAAGGTTCGAAGAATGCGGTCGACGACGATGTTGTCTCCCACCCTCGCTCTTCCACATATCCGAATCACTTATTTCAATTAGTTGAAGGATACCGTAAGAATAGGTAAATAAAAGTGAGAAGTCATACATCCATTATTATATGGGGTATGTTAGATATATGAGTGGGGTGCGCAGCTTTAGGAAGTACTTGAAGACAACGCATTTTGGGAGCTCTAATCCAAATTTATGATTCTATCTATATAAACACAATATTCATACACTATATCTAAAGTGTTACTGTCACACACAAAGCTTTCTTCGTAGTTCTTCTTCTCTCGGTAAGTTTTCTACGATTTTCTTACTAAATACGTTTCCTAAACTGTGCAGATCCGGGTTCATAAATGAATGACCGCATCCACCACTTTCCTATCCTCACACTTAAGATTTATACTTTTTTTGTAATGTTTTTAACCTGTCAATCATAGTGCGTGTGAATCCCAAGTCCGAACGCCCTTGAGGAGAATCTGCTCTGTAAGTTATATACCCTTAATTGTCGTTTTTTTTACCCTAATTATTTTTTCCTTTACTAATGACCGTAGCGCCCATTTTAATATTATTACACTCACCATATATATTTATCTAATAATATTTTTAACCTGTCACTATCAGTGAAGTTAGAGCGCCCTTGAGTAGAGTGCGCTCTCCAAATAACGATATATAAACTGTGCTTTTATTATTCTAATTATTCTTGTCTAATCTAATAACCGCAGCCATCACCTTCCTATCCTTACACTCAACTTGTTTAATTGTTTTGTTTTATTTTTAATCTGTCAGTAAAAGTGGGGTTCAATCCCGAGTTAGAACAGCCTTGAGAAGAGAGTGTGTTCTCTAAATGGCGTACCTTAAATTGTCCTCTTTTATTATTGTTATTAGGGTTGTTTGAAGCATTCTCTTAAGTTCACGTCAATTTTTAGTTTTCTAGGCGTATAAAAAAATATAATTTCACTCTGGAAATAAGACATACCTATATATAGGATCTTTCAAATTGAGCGTTTTTTTTTAAATTTTTGTATAAAACACAGATGGCGTCGCGAATTAGCCTGGGTCTTGTGACATTTGAGAAGTGTAATGTATGACATTTATAAAATTAGAGTCGTATACAATATAACAACGCGTTCAAATTGAGAATTATTGTATCTATTGTAATCTCCGGAAACGGTGATGTTAATTGGCCACCAATATCATGTGATCTGACACCGTTAAACTATTTTCTCTGAGGTTACGTGAAAATCCAGGTCTATAAGAATGACCCTCAATCAATTCCTGAGCTGAAGGACGAAATTATTCGCGTTATTGGTGAGTTAGAACCGCAATTATGCCAAAATGTCATCGAAAATTTTGACAAAAGTGTGGACATCTGTGGAGCTGCAAGAGGTGGACATTTGGCGGACATTGTTAATTGTGTTTTAATGGCATACATTATACTTCAATGACCAATAAAAAGTTTTTTGAAATCAAAGCAAATTGTGTGTTTTATTCAAGAATTTAAAAAAAATTGTAAGAATATCAAGATATCTTTTTGGATGCTATTTAAATTAATAGCACAAACCCACCTTGAAACCACACTAGGCCACAGTGTTTTACCTGGAAAAGCTGTTGTGGTTATCCCTCCCCATGACTCAAGCGGAACTCGCTGAATCATATAATTAAACGTTGCTCTGAGCTTTACCTGAGTTTATCCAGATACTGCCAATACATCGATGGGGATAAAGGGTGACAATATGATTTCAATATTGATGTAGTAAATGTTATTTATTGAGTAAACAGTATTTTTTGCCAATTGAAAGAAAAGCTTCGTGATCTTGCCGATAGATGGAAAATATTTAAAGTAAAATTATGTATCGTAGAGTTAATTGCTGTAAAATGTGCTAATTTTAATACAAATAAAATGGATTTTTTTAAATGCAATGGGAACGTATATGGTAAAAAAAATTGATAGTGAAAAAGGTTATGAATGAATACATTATTGCAATATTGATAACTTTTATAATTTATTGATTTCTATAAATACAGATTTATTCAGGTATTGAAAGTTGTGTACTCGTATTTTGATTAAATGTCATATTTATTGATACTCAAAATAATGAAACAGTTAAAATGGTTAAAACACATCCCTTATTTTAATTTAAATTAAGAGGTTTATTACCTTTTTAATCGTTTTGTGAACGCTTTCTATATACCTAGATATCGCCTTAAGAAATTTGTTATTTTAATTGTGATGTTTAAATCTTCTTTTTGCACCATTTTAATCTCTTGTACTTTACAATACATTAAATTTATACCTGTGCGGATTTATAACTATACGGAAACCTCTTCGGTTTTGTTTTGAAAATGGATACCGGCGGGAATCGAATCCACAACCTCTTGATCGGAAGACAGGTGGTTTTCTAATCAGATCAAAATGTCATCATCTGAATGTATACTTACAAAGAATATATTTTTTTGTATTACTTTAGTTTTATTAAGTTACTTACATTTTTAAAGTTATTATTTATTTGAAATTAAAATTCTTTCATGGAAGGGGTTCCCCAATGGGGAAATCAATGGGGAAAATGTAATTAAAGTTCACTAGGCCTTTTGTACAATGAAAAAAATAATGATGCAAGGTCAGCACATTAAAACTCTATTCTGCATATTAATGAAAGTATTAAAATTGCTATTTGTTTAACTAAAGTTTCAGAGAAAAATCTACCAACCAACCTTCATAGCCTACTCATTGTTAAGTAGTTATTAGTTGCGTCATAACTGCAATTGGAATTGTTTCTAGAGATCTTATGTATATATTTGACCCCCTGTAATTTTCAGGTTTCATATATTAAGAATCTCAAACAGACCACAGCAGTTTGCTATTGTAGTTTTGAAAATTTTATATACCTGAAAATCCACATTAAAAAAATATGGACAGCCTTTAGGTATCGCAAAATCGATTTTCTTACCATTCATTAGACGGGTGATCTTAAACTTTATAAAAAAATATTTTTTACTCACCGATGGTCCCGAAGGTGATCCTGTCTCCTGAAGGCTTTGCCGCAGATGTCGCAGGAGTAGGGTCTCTCGTCAGTGTGGGTGCGCTCGTGGATCAACAGGTTGTAGGACTTGGTAAACTGTCTGTTGCAGAACTTGCAGATGAATTGTTTTTTCGGCCTCGGCGCACCCGTCGCATTCCTTTGCCTCACTGCATTGTTCGAAGAGGTCGCTGGAGGACTCGGCACGGGCGTGGTTTTGCCATTATTCCCCGAAGCCGATTGCGGAGGTGACGCAGTAGATGAAGAACTGCCTGACATCTGCTGGTGGTACATTGCATTCATTAACAGGCTTGGATAGCTTGTGTCAATCGGTGATGTTGATAAGCTAAAACTTGGTAGAGACTTTCCATGGTCCAGCTGATTGTCGAGTGAAAAATCATCGTCATTATCTAAAAGGGCTAAATCTTCCTCAACTTCTTCCGAAAGGTCAACATCTTCTGCAGTCAAGGCTACAGATTCAGGCGTTGACACATGGTCTGCAATTTGTGGAGAAAACGGTCTTGTATGTGTTTCTAACGAATCTGATTCAGATATTTTTGCTCCTGATGCAGCAAGTTTTAAGATATCTAATTTACGAGGTGGCGAAGGTGTGGTGATATTAGGAACAGGTGCCGCAAGCCTTTGAAGAGTCAAGTATGACTCCAAAGCTTGCAAATTGAGTGCAGCAGCCGCCGCTGAAGATGGCGGTAAGAGGGCGGCTCTTTGTAACGAGCTAACCATGGCACTTTGAAGAGATAAAACCACACCTTGTAGTAGGCTTTCTTGCAGCCTTGCCGCCGCGTCCATTCCTCCTGTACCATCAGTCTTGGTTTCGTTCACTTCTAAAGTCATCACGGAGTTCATTTCACTCTGGTTTTTTTCGTCTTGGATTTGAAGATTGTTTTTTAGCTTGATTATGGCACTTTCAAGCTGATTTGTCGCTTTTCTAGGTGTTTCTTGGTCCTGCATGATGCTCACCTCTCGTCTGCGGTGCGCAGCATTCCTGCCGGCCTCACTCCCATGGAGGGCCGTAAACCTCTCGCACTTTATGGTGGCCGGTGATAAGAGAGGCATAAATCGTAATAAAACCCGAGAGCAGCAACGCGATATTGATTTAATGCTCCGAGAAGGGCGCGCACTTAACGATGACAGCAGAAGACCGTTGGTAAATACAAGTGGAGGTAGGTTTATGACCAAATGAGGTTACGTTATAAATTATCCTCTGATCTGATACACTCGGTTAAAGCTTTTTCAAAACCAAAGTCTAAGATCGATTTCACACACAGTTTCAACATCAAATATATAATGAGTAGTTCTTTACTTGAAAAATAAAAACGGAGATAAATTTGAAAAAAAAAACACATCGAGTTTTCAAACAAATGTCAAATAAAATGTTTCTTCGATAATAATCACGTTGTCTTTTTGTTTAATTCACATTTAAAAATCACTTATATGTTCAATTTTCAACGTCATATTCAATAAAAAAGTAAGTTTGAATCATTATTTGTGCACTGTTTAAGATACGATAACAACTTTTCGTAAGATTGTAGCTAGTGAAACGGGCGCTAGAGCGACACACGTCCAGCGCACAAGCGTTTTGAGGACTGACTGAGCCGCGTAGTGCGCACGCGCCCCCCTCCGCCCTCCCCCGCCGCCATCCTCAAGTATCCTCCGGGTTCACACTACGGAGATGAAAATATAAATTCGAGCGCATCTTTCGTTGAAAATAATTACATGTTAGATAAGTGTGAAGTGTTCTTTCTTTTTAAAACACGCTGTTTCTAAATAAGTGACATGATTTGTTGATATTTTAAGAAAACACGTGGTAGAATCAAATTATTTAGGTCAAATTTGGTTAAATATTTATTTTATTTATTGTTATATATTTTAAATTTCCTTTCAACGGCCAAACGACCTTTGTAATACTAAAGAGTGTCAATAGGGTTTCACTTCAGGCCTCCTAACATCTGTCTTGGATCTAAAACCAGTTACTGATAGCCGTAAGATTTTCACCTTCGTTGGCTTACTTCAAACAGTGACTTAAAAAATATAACAATATATATCTCTTTAATGACGTGACATGTTTCTCTGCACCTCACTTTTTATTCTCGTTTCCTTGTCCCTGTTGACATTTGCCAATACTTTGTTTTACACTTTAATTGTTTTCAGTACCACCTAGTGGACTTAATTTAATAAATTAATTTTTATTAACTAAATAAATAAATTAATTTTAAATTATTACATTAATTAATTAATTTTAATTTACTAATTAATGAATTAATTTTAATTAATTACATTAATTAATTAATTTTAATGAACTAAATTTATAAATGAATTTTAATTTATTACATTCATTAATTAATTTGAATTTATTACATTAATTAATAAATTTTAATTAACAAAAATAATTAATTAATTTGAATTTATTACATTAATTAATAAATTTTAATTAACAAAAATAATTAATTAATTTTAATTTATTACATTAATTTTAATTTATTAGATTAATTAATAAATTTTAATTAACTAAATTAATTAATTAATTTTAATTTAATACAATAATTAATAAATTTAATTAATTAATTTAGTTAATTAATTGATTTTAATTAATTAATTTAAACTTAATTAATTTCCATGTGGCAATCTTTCCAGCCAACTAGAAAATTTAGTAAGAGGCCTTAAGTGAAAACTAAAATAGAATTCTTTTTAATTTTTTTTGCCTCCAACAGGAATCAAACCCTCAACCCCTGAATCGGAGGACAGGCTTCTTGCCGACTAGTCATAGTGATCGTGCGTTTATGATGTTTAAGTGTTTAGGTAATAATTTTATAAGGTTTTACCCAGCAATTGGCATGCATTGGGATAATTATTGTTTGGATTGTTTGAAGAGATTGCAAAATAGAAATAAACTTCACATTTTTACTTTAAAATGAAGTATTTAAATAAATAGATAAACAGCGTTGCGTTTTCGTTGGTTGGAAGATATTAACATATAGCAATAAAGAACTGAGGCTGTATCCTACATAATTAAAGTTTTTTTCAGTATTTTTTACTTTTTTTATTAATTTTATACATGACAAGAAATATACATAATTTGCGAAAAAACAACTGGTAACTCGGACAAACAATTTTAATGGATCTGGGCTTGTTGCCTTTCATTGGTCGTGTCCACAGTAAACTAGGCTTTTGCCTGTATCTTACCGAGGACACTATTGTAAGTAGATATTTAACGATTGCAAATGTTTTCTAATGCCTCCTATAAATATGTATAAAATTTCAAATAAAATTATTAGTGATAAAAATATGAAAGTATAAATCATACACATATTACTTGAAACTTATTGAATATATTCGGAAATTCAATAATAAAGTACTATATAAACCATAAACATATTACTTGAAACTTATTGAATATATTCGGAAACTCAATATTAAAGTATAAACCATACACATAATACTTGAAACTTATTGAATATATTCAGAAACTCAATAATAAAGTATAAATCATACACATATTACTTGAAACTTATTGAATATTTTCGGAAATTCAATAATAAAGTATAAACCATAAACATATTACTTGAAACTTATTGAATGTACTCGTATTCGGAAACTCAATAATAAAGTATAAAGCATACACATATTACTTGAAACTTATTGAATATATTCGGAAACTCAATAATAAAAACATGTTTCTTATTATTTGGACACAGAAGATAATTTTATTTTGAAAATTCATGATCCCGATGTTCTCATAATATAAATGACATAAAATATTGTTTTTAGTCGTTTTGAATATAAATTAGATTGCTTTGGTATGTTTTGGGATTCTTAATATATTCAAAAAAATAACAGAGCATATAAACTTGAACTATTTTATACCCATGTAGATTCTAGGACTGTCTGATCCACCCTATTTATAGCTGTAAGCGTCTGTTTTATAGAAATACATGAAGTTATTAATTTTAAGTTTTATTGTTGTTTACAGGAACATTTAAGTGTCGGACTTCGTTTTTTTTTTCCATTTTAATTTTAAATTTCAAAACGATCTACATCATTTATGCACTGGAAACATTGTGTAATTAAGACTTATGAAATTTTGATTTCACCTTACATTGTTTTTAAAAAAAAGTTTGCTCAGGGAGGAGTTCTTCCCTCATATGAAGTAAACAATCATATGAAGTTAACAATTAACAGAGCTTTTATATCTTGAAAGGATTTTATGTGTATCATACAAATGACAATTAATATACCGTTCATGTTTTAGAGAGATCTTATCTGTATCGTTAAAGGTTTACAATCAAAAGTCTCTCAACCAACATAATTTATTAGAGGGGTTCTATTTGTAAAGTTGACAATCAACAGGCCCTCCGAGTCTTGGAGTGATTCCATTTATATAATATAAAGTTGTCAAGTAACATACCCATCATCTCTTAAAAGGGTCATATCTGTATTATATGAAGAGGACAAAAACCGACTCCATTTTTTGAAGGGATTTGTACAATATGAAGTTGTAAATGTATAGACCCACCATTTATTTACGATGTCTTTCAACTAGACTACATATAAAAATTTGTTTACAGGATATAATACAATATATATCATATAAGGTTGACAATCAACAGATCTTCCATCTCTTGGAGAGGTTCTTTTGATATAAAATGAAGTTGACAATCAACAGAACCACCATCTTTATGAAGTGTTTTCCAACAAAACGTTAGATTTAGATTATTATTAGTGCAACGTAATTCAGGATACATCATGTAAGGTTGGCAATCAACAGACCTTTTATCTCTTGGAAGGGTTCTCTTTGTATGATATGGAGTTGACAATCAACAGGTTTATCATCATTTGGCGCGGTCTTTCAATTGAACGGCAAATGAATATTCATCGTAGCAACATAATATAGGATGTATGGTTTGAAGTTGACAATGAATAGACCTTTTATCTCTTGGAAGGGTTTTCTTTATATGATATAGAGTTGACAATCAACAGGCTCATCATCATTTTGCGCGGTCTTTCAATTGAACGGCAGATGGCTATTCATCGTAGCAACATAATATAGGATGTATGGTTTGAAGTTGACAATGAATAGACCTTTTATCCCTTGGAAGGGTTCTCTTTATACGATATAGAGTTGACAATCAACAGGCTCATCATCATTTGGTGAAGCCTTTCAATTGAACGGCAGATGGCTATTCATCGCAGCAACATAATATAGGATGTATGGTTTTAAGTTGACAATCAACAGACCTTTTATCTCTTGGAAGGGTTCTCTTTATATGATATGGAGTTGACAATCAACAGGCTCATCATCATTTGGTGCGTTCTTTCAATTGAACGGCAGATGGCTATTCATCGTAGCAACATAATATAGGATGTATGGTTTAAAGTTGACAATCAACAGACCCTCCATCTCTTAGAAGGGTTCTATTTGTATAATAAAAAGTTGACAAATCAACAGACCTACCTACTCTCTGGGTAGTTTTCTAACTGTGTGACAGACGAAAAGTCACCAGTGCAATAAAATAAAAAAGATATATTTTTTTCCTATAAATTTATGATCTATTGGGTGTTAACATAAGTTGTGTCCATTTTTTCCAATTTAAAAATGAGCA
>CATKWJ010001090.1:0-25586 GCA_949825065.1 Odontocerum albicorne
TTATATAAAAAAAATTAAGCGTATGTGCTGGAAAGAATATTTGATTCCATTTTAATAGTATATAAACAAAACCTAAAAACTGAATATTCCTTTGTTTTCTCATTTAGGGCGAAAATGAAAATTTATATATAATATAATACAATTGCACGGTGAATGTAAATTAAAATAGTGTGGATGAAATTCAGGAAAAAAAATACAACTTTGAGAATCAAGGTTCTTTTCACTACCGTATTAACGAACTGAACTATTAAAAAGGTCACCATTCGCACATGGAGGGACCTTGTTGAATGAATTTTCATATCTCGGTGAAAAATTGAGTTTTGAGCTCTTTTATGAGCTCCGTTGGCATAACTGAGCTGCTTCACAAAGAATCATTAGTTTATTGTTCCTATTATAACTACATTTGGACTTTTGGTAATTCATTGAATATGATAAGGTTAAACCTGTATCAAATGTAAAATAAAATAAATTGCGTGGAATAAAAATCCGCTAGGAATCGTTGTCTGATAAAAAAAACTCAGGGTTTGATAACGGCGTTGATATTTAAAACAAGTTTTTTGTGGACCTGGGTAAAATGTTAAAATAATAATAGCTCGATCGTGATTCGAGTAGTTGTGAGTATATCGTAGTTTAAGTAAGGAATGAAAAAAACTGAGGTTTTGTATGTATCGTAAGATTCGTCACATCAAGAACGTTCCAAATGTATATAACTTTTTTGTGTATATGGTCACATATGGTACGTCTGGCGGGCTTATAGCTGAATAGTAATGTATTCCAATGAACCAGTTTATCGTGGATATATTAGACAGATTTAAAAAAGAACATTTTTCAGAAAATAAACAGTCGTTTCAATTTGCGTTATAGATACAAAAATATGACAAATCTCAGTCAAAAATAATTTGTTCAAGAAAAAGGAAAGAAATCAAAATAAAATTAGGATGAAAGAATATTTTTAGTGAAGAATATTTTTTTCAATTCTCTTTTAAACGTCAATTAGAATGAACCGGAATAAAAAAATGACAGGAATCGACGTGTGATAAAAAAAGACTACCGTGAGACAGCGGCATTGACATTAAAATGTATTTGTTTGTAGTTTAAGATGACATTATTTAAATCGTGATAACTCGATCGTGATTTGAGTAAATTAGACCCCTTTTTTCTGCGGGGGATAGGTTTCAAGCCCTCCCGCGGATCGCAAAATTCGCGGATAGCAGTGAAACCCTTCTAAATTACCATATTGTTAAACATGCACACACTAGACAATTCTTTTCTATTCTTCTTCTTCTCAGTGTCATGTCAGGTCCCCCCAACGTTGAATATCACTTGAGAGTAGATATCTTTGTCCCCGGCAGCCCGAAAAAGATCTCCAACGCCCCTTATGCCAGTCCAATCACGTAACATATATTGCGGAGCCAGGAGATTTGCCTCCTGCCAATTATTTTCTATTAACACACTGAACGCTTTCGTCTCCATTTTTTCTGACACTTTTGCAGTTTGAGGTATCATAGAAAAACTATCACGATTTTTTCACGAAAAGAAGATTCGATCTTTCTAACATATACATTTTAGCAACGTCGGCGCTGGTTGTTTTTTCTTTTTATGCAAATCAATATTTTTAGCTTGCCACTTATTTCAAGCACATTACGAGGTCTTTTTGCAGTCTCTGAGTCTCTATAATCACTAGTCTTGCGTTTCGGAGGCAATATTAAGATAAAAATGGTTATTTAAACACAAACCCTGATATACTAGGAATGATGCGATTACAGCAAGACACGAAGCGTGACTGATCATGTGGGTTACTTGAGATGAATCTTCGGGTCATTGGTAGGTTTACTTTATAAACAGATGGCACGATTCGATGAGAAATTAAAAAAATGTTAAGGCTCAACCGCGGATAAGTGAAACCGTGGATGTGTGAAACTGCGGATGCAGATCTCGCGGATCACGGGGGACTGCTGTACTTATGAGCAGGCTATAGTTTGGGTGGGTTGGCCCATAAATTGCGTCCATACAGATAATAATTATTATTGATTACTGTTTTCCATAAGCGAGGATGTTAATTGATTTTCGATACAGTTATCTTTATCAAAACCATTTGTAGCGATAATGTGAGATATTATTTTGTAATGCTTTTTAAGGCATTTAACTGTATTCGTTTGATTTATCTAAGGTTTCGGCATTAACTTTGTGGTACTCCATATCAGAATATATTATTTTAAATTACTTTGTTATTAAACTAATTACACCTATATCCGACTGTCACACGCTTACTTTCAATATAACAGAACAAGAAAATACAACACAAAATGGAATATATTCATCAAATCACATTTATTTAAATGACACGAAGAAACTTAGATACTAAAATATAACAAAATTATTAGCGTTATCTATCCAATTACTATTTTACAGAATTTGCAAACCACATTATAGAGATCAATCATAAATTCAAACAAAGTAAAGGTGTTTCACAAAAGTAATTTTATATAATGTTTTTAGAAACTTATAAAATATGGCGGCGAAGAACTAGCGAAAAGTCTCCACAAACTTTACAGCTTGGTCCTTGAAACGACAACAATACCAGATGAATGGAGGGCCAGTATAACGATTCCCATCTTCAAAAAAGCACAAAAATCTGATCCTGGTAACTATAGAGGAATAACTCTTTTAAACGCATTTCTCAAGCTCCTCACAAACATCCTAAGAGTAAAATTAGAACGACAAATTAAAAATAGAAATGAACAACAAGGATTCCGAAGAAAAAGATCTACTTCATATGCTATATTCATACTGCGGCAAATTAAAGAAAAGTCTTTGGAATACCACAAGACTGCTTACCTTGCTTTTATTGATCTGACCAAGGCCTTTGATAGAGTCCAACTGGAAGATGTAATAAGCATTTTGCCCGAAAGGAACGTATCACCTTCCATCGCCAAAACCATTAGAGACATAAACCTAAATAACTCCACAAAAATTCGCGTAGACGGAGAACTCTCTAATGACGTTCCATCACTAACCGGAGTAAGACAAGGAGATAATTTAAGCCCACAAGATGGGCGACAATATGCTAAACATCATATGCTATGCTGACGATGCCACCATCATAGCCGAATCAGAGCAAGACCTGCAACAAATGCTACATCGATTCCATACTGCTTCCAAAAATACAACATGTCTATCTCCATCAGCAAGACTAAGTGCATGAATCTAGCCAGAGAGCAAGTTGGATGCAGTGTGGCGATCGACGACACACCAATTGAACAAGTTAAAAAATTTAAATACTTGAGTGCTGGCATAATGTGCAATAATGACCTCTATAGCGAAGTACTTGAACAATCACAAAAGGCCTCAGCTATTTCCGGATGTTTAAAGAACACTATCTGGAAAAACAAGTATATGAATATCCAAAGCAAGGTGAGGATATACAAGAACTGTGTCCGCCCCATAATGACATATAGCATAGAGTCCAGAGCCGACACTGTCAGAACCGAAAATTTCCTTCGAACCAGCGAAATGAAGGGGCTCAGGAGTATCGCTGGCAAAACCCTTCGTGATAGAGTACGAAACACAGAAATCCGAAGGATGTGCGAAGTGTCAGGACTGTATTTGATAAATTGCATAGTTCACATCCCTGATATTAAATTCCCGACATATCATGCTTTATGAAACTCGTGTCTCGGCTAGTAACTGGAAACAAAATATTTTAGTATATTTTTAATACTGTCGCTAAGATTAAGTCAATAAAAAAAAAGGGTCTCTTAAGTGGTCACCGCCTCGGAGTACAAGACTATATCCCGAATTGTAAAGAATTCCATGGTCATTGTTTGTTTAAAAATAAAAAGGGTCTATAATAAAATCTACTTCGTAGTTATTTTCTATTGTTAGTATGGAATATTGTAAAGCCAGCGGTAAACGGCTAAGGAACAAGACCTACGGTCTTTCTTGTGAGAAGACAAAAGCAAGGTATCATAAAAATCCATTGCTCAAGATAGAGCAATAAAAACTGTCTAGACTACGACACTTTTTATAAACGAGATACCGATATCAATTGTCCTTCACATAATCTCGGGTCTACCCGGCGGCTATAGTATTTTTTTAGTGACAAAGAAATGTAGCATCTCTTTCTCGCGAGCTGGCTATAAAAGAGCAGAAATTTTACGAGCAGCGCTCTTTGGCGACCAGACACTACGCTGATAGGACGTCTCTCCAGAAACGGTGTTTGTACGGAAGACTGCCAGACTTGTTTTCCTCATATATCACAGAGCTTCAGGACGTACAATTCGGTGAATATTATTCCTTTTATTTTTAATGCTGGATTTCGTCCGCACATTTTAACCATCGCTCAACTTTAATTCTAATTGTTATTGAAATCCCCTTTTGCTAATCGACAACACGATCTTTCTAGCCAATTTTAAACTTTTTTTTCTCGACATTCGTTCGAGTTTTTTTAATATTTTTTTCTTTTTTCTTTTTTCATAATATAATAAACTGTTTCATTTAAAATTATACTTTGTTTAATTGTGTCACCTTGTCCAATTGAGAGGGAGAGAGAGTTACTCAGAGTTACAGGAATCTAACGAATCCCTGAGATCTAAAAGGTACTTGTCTCTTTAAGAAACCGGCGGAGCTGAACGGGCGTGTCACGCCTCACATGACGGTAATGTGTTATAACTGATTTATGTACTGAAATCTGTACATCTTAATATTGTTTCTTAAATATAGCAAATAGGCGTGACATTTGGCGCCCAACGTGGGGCGTACTCTGTATCTCTGATCTCTCGTTGGACTAGGTTTTTTTATTTATAATTTGTTTTGTGTGTTTTAAATAATAATTTGTTTACAGGAAAGTGTTTTATATATATAATTTTTGTGTGCGCCGTTTGTTTTCATTGTTCGCGACCAAGTGGTCATCCTTGTTCCCATGTGCTACGGGCTCCGAGTTGGAAAGGCCGTTTTTCGAGTCTTTTTGGAATAGATTTTTAGTAAACTTTTTCCAAATATTTTTCTTGTTAAGAATTGTGTGTTCCTTATCAAATTTGATTTAAAAAGTCAGTGTGTTTAGAAATTTGAACCACGTGTCTGCAGCGTTTGTTTTTACTGTTCGTCACCACGTGGCCATTTTTTGTTCTTGCGTGTATACGGGCTTCATTTTGGTTAAACTGTTTTTAAGTTTTTTATTAATGAATTGTGAATAGAATTTTAGTTAATCGAGGGAAGAAAAAGAATAGATTTTCTAGTTAATGTTCGCTAAATATTCCGTTGTAAAGATAATTGTGTTCCGATTTATTTGAGACCAATCTCATATTAAGAGAGTTTGTGGGTAGGCAAAGCGCACGAAACGCCTATCTTTCGTGAAATAATTCGCTGTTCAGTTGGCCCAGTTTTTCGGGTTTTCTTTCAAGGATTAATCATTTCTTGGTGCTCGGTTTGTCGAAATATGGAGAATTGCAACGGGTTTAGTATCTGCAAGGAAATAGAAGTTTCGCTTAAGTTAGATTCCTCTTTTACTTAAAAAGATTCCGTTAGAGCAAGTTATTTTTGGTTTCGATCTTGGGAAGCGATAATGGCCGAATCATGAATTGAATAGTTTCTTTCAGTAGTGGATCTATAAACGATATAGTTGTTTATAGAGATTGAATTACATTTTCGTCTATAGTTGTTTGTAAATTTGAACTACGTTGTTTAGAGAAACCTTGTTTGTTTAACAAAACGATCGAGTTAGAATTGTTGTTTTGTTAGTAAGGTCTTGATTTGCTTCGGTTGGGCTTTTTGTCCTATTGTTTTATTGTTGCAATGTATCCAATTAAGGCCGAGGGAAGATCTCTTCATTCTGCTCCCCTGTTTTCAAGAAAAGAAGTGCGCGGTCAGAGAATTGTAAATAAGACTAGTGTGGTATTTCGTGGATAGTCAGGCTTAAAAAGAATTAAATTCCACGTGGATTAAGCTCCAGTTCATCTTTGAAAGGAGATGGGCTAGGCAAAGTGTTATATGCGCCCTACTTTCGGAAGAAATATTCCAATCGCGTAAATGATCCAGTTTACGAATTTTGTTTAAGAATAAATAATAATTATTATCTCAGTGGTCAGTTTAGTGATTTTGCGAATTGTGGTAGAACGAAAAGGAGATAAAGGATAGGAATTCAATGTTAAGAAAATTTGAATCAATGAATAGAAGTTGCGTTAAATCAAACACCGGGAAGATAGACGCCATTTTGTTTTGCAGGTAGAAATACTGCACGATGTTTTACCCCTTGAGGAAATAGATTCGCATGGTATCGTGTTTGAAACAGATTAAATTAATAAAATAATACAGGAAGTGCGTGGTCATTTGAATGACAATTACTGTTGACTTTCGTAGAATATTCCAGTTGAATAAGAATTGGTTCCTGGTTATTTGAGATCAATCTCGCCTAGAAAGGAGAAAGTAACTTTCGTAAATAATGTTTCAACCGCACAAGTGATCCGGTTTACGGATTTTGTTTAGGAATAATTAATAGTCAAAATCGCAGTGCTCGGTTTAGTAATTTTCAGAGTCAAGGGCAAAAGGAGGAATTGCGTCGTAATTATGGATAGTTTATTTTGTTAACGGTGCAGCGTGTCAAGCAGTAAAAATTGTGGAAGAAAGCTCTAGATGTGAAGAGTATTGCGTCATAATTATATTTTTTTGTGATAGCAGTGGCTGTTATCAAACAATATGTTGGAATAGAGAGAACTGGAATTAAGTTCTAGAAGGGTTTCTTGTAATTAATTATTACAAAATTATTACGCGGAACTACTGTTATTATGGCGAGTTTGTGTAGATAGTATTGCGTCATAATTAATGTCGTTCGGTGATATTGGCTTTTCTTATTGACAAAGGGATTGTTAGAAAGGGTTGTTGTATTTTACTGTAGATCAGTCAGTCCATGCTAAGTTTTCTTATATACGCTGTTTGTGAGCGCTGAATGGGCTTACGTTTTAGATAAATTCATTTGTTCTCGTATCAATGTCTTTTGATAGAGGTTTGTTATTTGGTCTGAATTGAATTTCGGTTTGTTTAGAAATTCGAAAGGAATTTCGTCTTAAATAGATTCTTTTGTTTTGTATCGGTGCATTGGGTACAAAGGAGATGGCTTGTTTGTCCTTGAGGTAGAAGTAAATAGACTTCCTTCAACTTGCCAAGGTTCCTGTGAGATGCAGCATTAACCTTCCTAGAATTAAGGTTAAAAAGGTAGTGATTGTCATTTAGTCATTAGAGTTTTCCTAGATAGGTATAAGTCGGAAGACTTTAGGATAAAACGCAGACTAGACGTCAGGGCTTATGTATAGAGACAAATCGGGTCCCTTACAGATTATATTCCAAGAATAGGGAATTTAAAATCATTCTTTGGAGCCACCCTTGTCGGATAACGGATTATCCCAGGTGTGTAGGAAAAGATAGCATAAAGATAGCTCAGAGATTATCTGTTTCCACCCGTCATCAGTCGAGGATTTGTAAAAACCCTGTTTAGTTTTCGAGTAAATAAATAAGGGAAGATAAAAGATCTTGCCTCGCTTCCTTTTACGTAAGAGCGTGGCCAGGTAATCGGTAGTAGAGTATACCATTCCATGTCATAAAAGTCAGGAGAGAATTAGTCCGGATTCTCGTAGTCAGAGCACATAAAAGGAGCATGGCCAAGTGATAAATAGAGTATAGCCTCCTTGTCATTGCAATAAAGGTAGAGTTATTTGTGTATTTTCTCTTTAGAAGCTAAAGAGCGTGGTCAAGTGACCAGTAGTCGAGTATAGAACTGTTTCTCGTCGTAATAGGGAGATCGTAGTTGAGTATTCTCTCATTAGAGACTAGAGAGCGTGGTCAGGTGATCACTACATGAGAATGGAACTCTTTGTCAGCGTAACAAAGAAATCGTTAGTTGTGTTTTCTCTTTTGAAATTGGAGAACGTGGCCAAGTGACAAGAAGTCGAGTATAGCCTCTTTTGTCGTTGTAATAACGAGTGAGTTAGTTTGTCTTATCTTTTTTGAAATTAGAGAACGTGGCCAGGTGACGAGAAGTCGAGTATAGCACTTTTGTCGTTGTAATAACGAGAAAGTAAGTTTGTGTTATCTCTTTTGAAATTAGAGAACGTGGCCAGGTGACTAGAAGTCGATTATAGCACTCTTTTGTCGTTGTAATAACGAGAGAGTTAGTTTGTCTTATCTCTTTTGAAATTAGAGAACGTGGTCAGGTGACCACTACTTGAGAATGGAACTCTTTGTCGGCGTTACAAAGAAATCGTTAGTTTGTGTTATCTCTTTTGAAATTAGAGAACGTGGCCAGGTGACGAGAAGTCGATTATAGCACTTTTGTCGTTGTAATAACGAGAAAGTTAGTTCGTGTTATCTCTTTTGAAATTAGAGAACGTGGCTAGGTGATTAGAAGTCGACCAGAGCACTCTTTGTCGTTGTAATAACGAGTGAGTTAGTTTGTGTTATCTCTTTTGAAATTAGAGAACGTGGCCAGGTGACGAGAAGTCGATTATAGCACTTTTGTCGTTGTAAAAACGAGAGAGTTAGTTCGTGTTATCTCTTTTGAAATTAGACAGCGTGGTCAAGTGACTAGAAGTCGATTATAGCACTCTTTTGTCGTTGTAAAAACGAGAGAGTTAGTTTGTGTTATCTCTTTTAAAATTAGAGAACGTGGCCAAGTGACTAGAAGTCGATTAGAGCACTCTTTGTCGTTGTAATAACGAGTGAGTTAGTTTGTCTTATCTTTTTTGAAATTAGAGAACGTGGCCAAGAGACCAGAAGTCGATTATAGCACTTTTTTGTCGTTGTAATAAGGAATGAGTTAGTTTGTGTTATCTCTTTTGAAATTAGAGAACGTGGTCAGGTGACATGAGGTCGAGTGTAGCATTCGTTGTCGTTGTAATAACGAGAGAGTTATTTGAGTATTCTCTCTTTAGAAACTAGAGGGCGTGGTCGGGTGACCAGTGATTAAGTAAAGAACTCTGTCTTAATGAAGAGAGCGTTAGAAGAGTATTCACTCTTTAAACTAAAGATTGTGGTCGGGTGACCAATAATTGTGCATAGAACCCTCTATTGTCTTAGTAAATAGAGCGTTAGATGAGTACTCGCTCCGTAGAACTAAAGAGCGTGGCTAGGTAACCAGAGTGCGAGTATAGCCTCTTTGTGGTTGTAGTAACAGGAGAGTTAATGGTGTATTCTCTCATTGTAGACTGGAAAGCGTGGCCAGGTGATAGCTGGAGATTATAAAATTCTGGTCGTTTTACCAGAAACGGAGTTGGGAACTCGGTTGGAACTAGAAAGCGTGACCTAGAGTCAAATTATTTGATGTTCCATTCTTGTCTTGTAAGAAGGAAGGAATACAGGGGTTATTCTCTTATAAGAAAACGGTTGAAGTTTAGTAGTTGCATAGATACTATATAAATTGACTATTGAATACAGTCTAGCTTAGAATAGACCTTATGCGGTGGATCCGTCGTCACACGATAAGGACGCGAACATATGATATGGGTCCGGTCCTGAGCACAGCTTCTGTGCCCGGGTGGATTATAGATAAGCTGATAGTTGACAGTGTAGTGATGGGTTCGTCAGCGCCTAATTGGGAGTCATTCATGGTTAGGAAAATGGTTCTTAAAATAATTAAATTAAATATTTTGTTATATACCTTGAGGGTATACACTGTCGGGTTCCTTGGTGAATGACAGTTTAGTATGTCAAGTGACGTTACCGGTGCGAATTTATTACTGCACAAGGGTGAATAAATAAGTGAGCTGGCCGTGGGCAATCTCGTATGGATTCATTTCCATATGTTCTATGTATGGGCTGGTGTTCAACCCGGTGACTTCACCAAAGAATACCTGGCGTTCAATGAACCTGAGCCTGGACCACGAGTGGCGGAATGCTGAGAGCCTAGAGTAAGATTATATGTATCTTAACGAAGGACTTAGGTCCTTCTGAAGTAAGAATTCATGTAATACATAGATGATTAGTACCGTTTCGTCAAGGGTACACGTATTACAGTCAGGATCAAATTGCTCTTGTGTAATACGAGCTCAAGTATGGGTTACCTGACAGCTGTTGTGGTTTATTTAGTGGTAATTGTTACCTTCTCATTTGATTCCCTATCGGAATTATTGGCGGCAGATGTTAGGGCATTAAGTGAAGAAATTCTTGGAAGTCTTCCGAATTTCGTATTGGGGTAGGATTGTCTTCCTAATTGTTGTCTTATCTGGTAAGAATTCGTGAGGTATTCCGAACTTCTTAACGGAGGGGTGTACCCTTCCCCCGGTAGTAGCGTTTCAAAGATTGTACTGAGGATTCAGTAGAGTATCCATCGTGGATAATTGCTTTGCGCTAATGCTATCGCTGGACAGTGGTCCGTAAGTTTAATAGCAGTAGAATTGTTCAGTAGTGCTATGGAGTAGGTGTTGCTTTCCACCGAGTTGAATTTTGGAAAAGGTTGTACAGATGGTACAGTGGAGTATCCGTTTCGGATAGTTGCACGCAGTAAATGTTAGTTTTTGGACGGGGTTCCATGATGATAATAGCCGTTGATGTGTTCGGAGTTTCTTGTTGGGGAAATGTAGCATTCCACGGTGTTGAAGGGCTATAGTATTGGAGTAAGTCATCTTGTTGACGAATTGGCTCCTGTTGAGTGTGGAGTATATAATTTGAAATAAAAATAATTAATTTTTTTTTGTTGTTGTGTAAAATATTATAATATATTTTGTTCTGTCAAAGCACTCACCGAGTACGGGGTCGCAAGGTAGTCTGTGAGGCAGCGCGATGAAAGGTTTATGGGAAATGTGGAGGTCGTAGTGGTGCTGCTGGGAGGAATAAGGATAAGGGTATGGTGCGTTCTCGAATGAACTTTGACAGAATTTATGTAACTGTTACGGTAATTACCGTTGTATTTTTGTTCTGTTTTGAACTTTGACAGAATTTATGTAACTGTTACGGTAATTACCGTTGTATTTTTGTTCTGTTTTGAACTTTGACAGAATTTATGTAACTGTTACGGTGATTACCGTTGTATTGTTGTTCTGTTTCGAACTTTGACAGAATTTATATAATTGTTACGGTGATTACCGTCTGAATTATTTGCTCTGTTTTGAGTTTTGGGATAGGAGCTCTGGTTGATGTAGCGTTGGCAGCATGCGTCATGACTGGGGGCTGCGTTTCTTGGATAGTCAAATCTCGAAACGAACCCGTGCCCTTGTGGTCGGACGTATGGTGGGTCTCGCTGCGTTAAGAGAATTCCCAGTTTTTTTGTTGTTTCTTATTGTCTCCTTTCTTTGGCTCGGTGTGAATCACCGAGAGGCCTTGGGCAGCCTTAAGAGTCCAGGCTGGGAGAAGCTAGCCTCCCAACCGATAAAGGTTTTGAAGATGGCCTGAGAATACATCTGGGATGGATTGCTGTGTGTCTCCATCACGGGCTTCATGAACCCATATTAGCAATTGCGAATACAGATATGTTCTGTCATGTACACGTTTCGGGCTAAGGTAGCTTCGGTTCGTGAGGGTCGCGTGTCTGTCGCTCGGATCCTAGATGACCATAGTTGTGTATGTGGTATCACGTGATTCTTGGCTCTGTTCTGGGGGTCCGTGGACGCGTCCTGCTTTCAACCGGGGCTACTCGCCAATTTTTTATTATATTTTGTTTTTTTTTTTTTTTGGGGACTAAGGGTCCATTTATACAGTTACCATTCTGTGTGGTGGTGAATTGTTGCTGCAACGGTTGTCCAGACCTTGGAGTCTGAGGAAACCCAAGATATGTGTAAAGTTCTGTGTGAACTTAAGGAGATATAAGTCCTAGATTTGAGTTCTGTGTGAACTATAGGATATTTGTAATTCAATGTGTAAAGTTCTGTGTGAACTTGAGGAAATATAAGTCCTAGATAGGGTTCTGTGTGAACCATAGGATATTTGTAATTCGACGTATAAGGTTCTGTGTGAACCTTTGAGATTTATAAATGATAAATATTAGCAATAGCGAAATTTAATGTTATCATTGTTTTTATCACTACGCCCGGTAGTGGCCGGAAGTTTGGACCGCCTTGTGCTGTGTGCCAGGGGCGGTCGTATTATGGAAAGCACCCGTGATATGGGGCCACTTTAAAATATATCGGTTCCCGACTGTGCAGTCTAAGGAAGGGCGAAGAAAGGATTGTGTTGTGAGGTAATGTCTTTAGTGTATCAAGGGAAGTGGGGTTGTAGTTTTGTGTTGAGCCATGTGGGTGGTTGGTTGGACGAAATCCACATTGAAAGGGAAGAATTTCAGGAATCACCTTCGAAGATCAGTTGGTTCATAGGTTGGCCCGTGACCTGCAGTGAACCCACTAAAGTCAGCCTTTGGGAGAAGACTGCAGATTTCTTTCATTATTTTGGTTAAGCTGTGTCCATTTCTCAGAATATTGTAATGAGAGAATGGCTAAGCTGATTTGTTTCCCTCTTGGTCAACATTTGATTGTTAGTTGACCTTGCGGTTTAATATTTTATTAATTATTACCAGATTGTATAATATTATTGTAATTTCTTTTTGTGTGTGATTTGATTTTATTACTATTATATCAATTTCTTGTAACCTTGTACCATTTTGTAATGTTTTTTTTATATATGTGTAAGGAGTTGGGAAGGATTGTTTCCCGCTCCTGTGTAACCGGCTATGTGTTGATGTTAAATTGTTTAGGATCCTAGTCAAGGAAAAGGTTTACGTGGTTTCCTTCCTCGTGGTCGGTCTTACACCAATTAAGACTACACCTATGGGCAAATGCTGACTAGAGATAAATCGGCCACGAAACCGTATCCGGTGAGGGGTACATACACCCCTCGCTCCTTAGAAACATCCCTCGGACTGATGCGTCTGTGATATACGGAGGATATTTTTTTTTTTTGTTTTTTTTTTGTTCTTTCGGTAACTTAGGATGGGATGTCAGGACTGTATTTGATAAATTGCATAGTTCACATCCCTGATATTAAATTCCCGACATATCATGCTTTATGAAACTCGTGTCTCGGCTAGTAACTGGAAACAAAATATTTTAGTATATTTTTAATACTGTCGCTAAGATTAAGTCAATAAAAAAAAGAGTATCTTAAGTGGTCACCGCCTCGGAGTACAAGACTATATCCCGAATTGTAAAGAATTCCATGGTCATTGTTTGTTTAAAATTAAAAAGGGTCTATAATAAAATCTACTTCGTAGTTATTTTCTATTGTAAGTATGGAATATTGTAAAGCCAGCGGTAAACGGCTAAGGAACAAGACCTACGGTCTTTCTTGTGAGAAGACAAAAGCAAGGTATCATAAAAATCCATTGCTCAAGATAGAGCAATAAAAACTGTCTAGACTACGACACTTTTTATAAACGAGATACCGATATCAATTGTCCTTCACATAATCTCGGGTCTACCCGGCGGCTATAGTATTTTTTTAGTGACAAAGAAATGTAGCATCTCTTTCTCGCGAGCTGGCTTTAAAAGAGCCGAAATTTTACGAGCAGCGCTCTTTGGCGACCAGACACTACGCTGATAGGACGTCTCTCCAGAAACGGTGTTTGTACGGAAGACTGCCAGACTTGTTTTCCTCATATATCACAGAGCTTCAGGACGTACAATTCGGTGAATATTATTCCTTTTATTTTTAATGCTGGATTTCGTCCGCACATTTTAACCATCGCTCAACTTTAATTCTAATTGTTTTTGAAATCCCCTTTTGCTAATCGACAACACGATCTTTTTAGCCAATTTTAAACTTTTTTTTCTCGACATTCGTTCGAGTTTTTTTTTTATATTTTTTTCTTTTTTCTTTTTTCATAATATAATAAACTGTTTCATTTAAAATTATACTTTGTTTAATTGTGTCACCTTGTCCAATTGAGAGGGAGAGAGAGTTACTCAGAGTTACAGGAATCTAACGAATCCCTGAGATCTAAAAGGTACTTGTCTCTTTAAGAAACCGGCGGAGCTGAACGGGCGTGTCACGCCTCACATGACGGTAATGTGTTATAACTGATTTATGTACTGAAATCTGTACATCTTAATATTGTTTCTTAAATATAGCAAATAGGCGTGACAGAAGTTGAAGACATTGTCAGAAGGAGACGACAGAGAAGAAGGTTCTGGAACGAACATGTATCCAGAATGGCGGAACCAAGAGCCGTAAGAATGGCCAGGGACAGTATCCCCCAAGCAAGCAGATCTCCAGAACGACCTCCCGAAAGATGGAAAGACAACTGGCAGTCGACGCCACAAGAGAGAAACGATGATGCAGGACCATAACAGGCCAACAGGCCTAAAAGAAGAGAAATAAGAAGAAGAAGATTTTAGAAAAAAATGAGATAGACAAAGGTAAAAGAAAAAATAAAAGAGTAATAAATAAAATTTAAATACAAAATAATTCACCTGCCTAAAAACTTTCTTAAGTCAGTAAAAAACACACTTCCGTTAAAACATAACACTAGTCTGACCTAAACGTTGCTCTAATTGTTAAATTTGTGTAACGATTGTTATTTAAGTTAAATTAATTTAAGTTAAGTAATGTGTGTATAATGATTATTAATTTTAATTAAATTTGTGTTTACATTAATTTGAGTTAAACTTATATTTTATTGAATCCCTTAATATACGAGTACATATATTTAATGTTCAATTTTCATTATTTCAAATTACATGTGAAAAAAATTACATACATTTAGCCAGATTTATTCAGATACTCTAAAGTTTGTCCAAAGTGAAAAAAAATGTAAAATCTAAAAACAGATGTCGCACTATTTTTTATCACCTTGTAATAAAATGAGGCGAGCACTGTAATTATTAAATAAATTCCTTTTATCCACGTCCTCTCTTTTCTGTTAGATTTGTTTAAACTCACCATTTGTGTATTAAATATAAAGTGTCTAAAGAAACACTTATATTTGTTTATAATTTTCAAACTACTAGTACTTTAAATCTAGAATCATATCACTAGTGATCAAAAGTATTCTATGTTGAGTTTTGAACATAGAAAGTAATAATGTAGTAAAATAGAATATTATGACTTTTCACAAGGTAATGCCACCAAATCATCTCTTAGGGACTATTATTGAATCGACAGGATAAAAGTTCTCGGGAAGTGGGACTCGTGGGACGTTTAATCAGTTTACTTTGAATGTACATAATCATTTTTATCCTATTTATTTTTAATGTATTCATTCGTTTTTTAAATATTAAAGAAACATATAAAAATTACAAAAGAAACAGTTTAAAAAGATAAACTTTAATTATTATACAAAAATGTATTTATTCTCTTAGATACTGTAAACCTGCTGGTCAACTTATAAGAAATTCCTGTTTTAAAAAAAAAATCGAGATATAGTGGAGATTTACGCTCTTTTTTTTTAAGGAACAAATATTAAAAAAACAATAATGGCATCATGTTACAATGTATTTTGCAAAAAAAAATGCATTTTGTTAATTTACCTAACGAAAGGATGTAGTCAGTTAAACGATCGCAGCCTGATAGTTGTGGGGTGGATTCCTGTTTCTACCCAAATATTTTTAACAATAATTATAGTTTGGTTTTCATTCAAGGTATTTTTCGCATATGTTTGGTTAGTTGAAAGAAATTGCCACATTACAGTAAACTTGTTAGGTTTTACAACGTACAGCTTAAGTGTCAATACAATATGCAATACAGCAGTCTGTAAATTGTTTTGGAACTATGAACGTATGCAGGAGAGTAACAATTTGCTCATGTAAAACTAATACACACATATCATATATGCATGTATGTGTATATAAATAGAATAGTTGAAAATCATCGTGAATTATTGAAAGTGGAGGAAGAATATGTTGTTTGTCTGGATCGAAATATGGAAAAATCCATTTTCTATATCTACGAGTATATCTCAAGAATACGACAAAACATATTATCATATATATGTTACGTATAAGTAATATATCGATCAATAAGTCGAGGGACTAACTACTAAAACAACATTTGTTTGCCAAAATTCTTCTTTATTCATCAACAGTCTCCTTCAAGAGCGATACATTCATTCCAACGCTTTCCTAACTTTTCTATGCCAGCCGTGTAGAACGATTTATCTTTGGTTTCAAAATAGGCGTTAGTTTCGGCAATCACTTCTTCATTGGAGCCAAATCTCTTTCCCTGGAGCATTTTTTTGAGGTCTGCGAACAGCCAATAGTCGGTTGGACCAAATCTGGAGAATACGGTGGGTGCGGAAGCAATTCGAAGTTCAACTAATGCAATTTGGCCATCGTTACCATCGACTTGTGACACGATGCATTGTCTTGATGAAAGAGAACGTTTTTCTTCATCATATGGTTTTTTTTGCAATTTCTGCCTTCAAACGCTCCAATAACGCTATGTAATATTCGCTATTGATGGTTTTTCCCTTTTCAAGGTGATCAATGAATATTTTACCATGCGCATCTCAAAATACGGAGGCCATAACCTTCCCGGCCGACTGTTGAGTTTTTGGTCGCTTCGGACGACTTTCACCGGCTGCTCTCCACTCAGTTGACTGCCGATTTGATTCCGAAGTATAGTGGTGGATCCAAGTTTCATCCATTGTCACATACCGACGCAAAAAACTCCTGTTTATTTCGGATTTGTTATTAGAGGCGCCATCTGTAGGTTAGTCTCGGGAATTGTTGATTGATGTGTTATGTAATAATCTCCGTAGACAAGTGACAAGACGCCCGACGTTCGATCGGGGGATTTCGGTTTCGGTAATAATCCCATATTTAAAAAAACGGTTTCATATTGGTTATCGCTTAAGACCTTTTTAAAATCTTTTTGGTTTTTGGAACAGATTGTCATATGGCAATTAACCCACCAGGTTGTTCTATTATCATCAAAAGCGCATTACAATATAATTTAACCTGTATAATATTTTGGCACTTTGATCTACATGCATGTGCTTACTAGAATACAACATTGCACAAGAAAAACAAATATACGCTAACTAAATAGACAGTGGATGGCTGGAAATGAAGCTAAATGCATATACAGGAAGCAAAAGTAATGGATCGAAAATTGTGGCGATCAGTATTCTATGCCTACTTCGCAAGAACACGATAAAGAGCCGGATGATATGTTCGTATAAACGCTCATATATAATAATAGCCTTCTTAGTCTAGATCAAGAGTTCCTAAAGTGGTCGATATCGACCCCCTGGGGTCGATTTGATTTTTCTAGGGGTCGATAGTTTCAATAAAAAAATTTGGGGGTCGACGACAGAAAAAATACCTTTCTACTGTTATTTGTTTGTTACTTCAAAATATCTATGATTCCAATAGGTACCTAATTAAGAAGTAAAATAATTAAGAAAAAACACTTTTTTGATAAAAATACATTACATACCAAACTTGTGAGAGAAAAGGTAAAATGTGTCATTAAAAGAGTTTATTTTTTTGCTTTAATTTTCGTCAGCGCAGATTTCAATATTAAACGTTGCACAAGATAATGCCATAATCAGTAGTCTTTTCACCTTTTTCAATCCTTAATTACAAGTGATTAAAATGAGAAGTTTGATATCTAGTGATATATTTAATATCAAGTACTGTACAAACTTATCAATTTGAGTAAGTAAAGTAAATGACTAGGGGGTCGACGGTTTTAAAAGGTTTTGGTAAAGGGGTCTGCGGCCGAAAAAAAAATTGGAAACTCTTGGTCTAGATGCTTAGACGCCAGTCTTTCCAGTTTGCAGGTTCGATTCCTATCGGTTAATAGATGTTCAAAAAAGGTTCAAGTCTGGTTTTCAATTAAGGATTCAAATATCTTCCTGGTTGGTTGGAAGAAATGTGTTCATATGGCAATCCCTCATCATGGAATATGATTTTCAACCATGCTGCGGATGAATGATGCTTGTACGCGCATTGGTTTATTGTGTACAAGCTGTTGTACTTAAACAAGCATACTGAAAGTTTCAAGAAGATTGGCAGGATTAATCTGCTGCAGCCTTTCGATAGGTAGATTTTTACATAGCATTATTTTATGCTGGTTTACAGCGCTATAGGAATTTATGATTAAAACCATGTAACAGTTCAGTTTGATCCCACCACCCACACGTGGGGGGGGGGGTCAAAATAAGTCCCCATCCAGTGTGATCTACACTAGAAGATAAAAAAATTGTTTATGTTTTTATGAGTGTGACGTCACGTAGTGACGAATAAGAAACTGGACAAAACGACTTCTTCTCCGGTGGCGACACATCTGAGTCTGAAAACAATGGTAGTGACAGTGGACTTAAGGTCAGGCATCACGGGAGAGAATGTTGGTATCGTACAGGATTAAGCGATGTACTCTTTCTTTAAGCTTATGTACCCTAACCAAGTATGAAACGAACAGCATATAAGCAACAGAAAATCATAAATTCAGATGTAAAACAGTCAAATTGTAAAACCAGTTCGGAAATGAATCCGCCATGAATCGAACCAGGGGTGCCCGTTTGTTAAGTGTCAGTATTAGTTGTAAGACCACGGTCGCCGACTATGACAATACGTCAGGTGGTAATGTATGCGACAAAAGTGTTAAACAATAATAAAATCCAATAAAAATTAAATTAAAGCTAGGTTATAACTACAACATTAAAGCTAGATTGTAACCAAAAAAAAATAAAGCTAGATTGTAACCACAACAAACCAAAGTTACTCACGTATAAATAAATATAGAGGTGTAAGGTATCTAAATAAAAAGAAGCGAGTGGATATCTAAACTTTTAAAACGTATCTAACCAATTAAGATAGTTACCAGCACTACAATTAATTAACGACATATTTTTGAGCTTCTAAAATTGAAACAGATTATGTGATATGAAGAATAAATAACATTTCAGCGATAATGTACATAATATAAAACAAACATGTTGGTTTATTGCCATTGAAACAATCATGTCCTACTGTGTTCCTTGATCGCTTAACGCTTTATGCTTGCCTTCTTCTTTAATCTGAGAACATATAAAAATAATAAATTTAGAAGGCTTTTATAGCATTGTATTACAGCAATATTAAAAAAAAAGAACTTTAAATATTCTGCTAAATATGAAACCGGTGGTTAGGGCATGTATATTAGAACGAATTAATAAATAACTAACATAATATACATTGCGAATGTGAGTGGAAGGCGTAGTAGAAGAATACCTAAAAAAGTATGATTGGATTATATTTTGAAAGAAGGGGAAGAAAAACATCTGAGAAATCGTAGGAGTTGTATCGAAAAAGGACGAAAGTAAAGTCACCATAGTAAAGTCTGGTACTCTCGTCTCTCTGCCTACCTCGACAGATACATGGCGTAATGGTATGTTTATATTTGAATTCCAAATACACTTTCAAAAAAGGTGTCAGTAAAAAAGTTTGATATTTCAAAAATGAATGTAGTCAGTCAATTGATCAGTTCTTTGAAAAGGAAATGAAAAAAATCGAAAAAAATCGTTGACATTGTATGATAAGGTGTAGAGGATGCAAATATGTAAAGAAAAAGTTTAGCGCTCTGACTTCTCTGCCTGTACCTACGGGTGAACAGCGTGTTGGTATGTATGAAAACGATCCGAAAAACATTTTGTCATAAAAACGAACGCCTTAATAAATATGTTTTCGATGCCAACAATAAAACAGCCAGGATGAATAAACGTCCCTAACTTCATAAAATAACATATAAAATAAAACCTTCATTCGCACACTTCTTGAGCAAACTTCGCTTTTTTAATATGAAAAAAGTAGCATTTATTAGAAAAATATCGTTTTCGCATTAAGTAAAGTTATGTTTATTCTTTATGCATTGACTTTCTTATTCTTACAATTTATTTTCTTCCGCGGCACTAAGAAGCGAAGAAAATGACAGATACGCTTACACACTAGTACTTTTTTCAGCAACCAAAAACTTTGGCAAAAGGTTCAAATCAATGATTTAAATTTATTCATTAAATACGAATTGACGTTGAAACCCTTTTACGTTGAAGGATAATTTCTAGCCTACCCTTGCTGTTTCAGTTCAGGTTGAATGTTCCGAGCTTTTTCAGAAGGCAGTCTCTGATGAACCGCATCGCCGGGCGGACGTCTGCTATCGTGCTTTTCTGAATATATTTTCGTTTTCGGCGCGAAACGTCAAACTTTTCGATCAAATATATCGGACAATTATTTTTAATATAACAAACTTTTCCCCATAGAATTTCGCTAGAAATTTGGTTTTTGCTTGTTACAATTTATAAATTAGTTTAATACCTTTTATAACTATAATATTTAGATGTTTATTAAAAATATAATTATAATTTACGTGTAAAATATTGTTGTCTCAATAAAGAAGAACTTCAGTTTAGTCACAAAAAGGTAACACAATTAATAAATTATTTTCATTTAACTCTAGAAAGTAGTTTTAAATATTTATTCTCCTACATTAAATTTAATTTGTTTATAATATATTATAAATTTTTTTATTGTTTATAAATATTTGACACTATGTAATACTTCTTAAATTTTTACACTTAAAATACAACATACATAAATAATACACTCGTTTTATTTATTTTGTTTCAGAAATTTTTTATTTGGAAATGTGTGAAATAAAAAAGGGCACATCAAAACCCCAATATCAAATGTAAATAATCTTGGAGACTTAAAATTCCCAAATTCAAATATTATATTTTAAAGTGAACAATTAACGAATATCATATGTATATGAATCAAATACATATTAAGCGTATTATCGTATAAAAAAACAGAAAATATGAGGTTAATTTAAAATAGTTTTAACAGTATTTATATTAATAATACTTTTAAAACTATTATCTTGTAATAAAAAAGTTTTATCAACTTTTTGCACGAAATATCCTGTCCTTAGATGATATATTTGTATTAATGTCTATCATTTGAATTGAAAATGCAACATTAATTTGTTATTCATTTAAGAATCAAAACAACTAAATTTTATGTTTTTAATTTAAGAGTGAAAATTATGCGATCATCGTTAATACACATATATTAACTAATAAACATACTTTTCTATCTAAACACACAATTTTAGTTTGTCTCTCATTATATATTTCGTTACGTACAATTAGTCTATTTCTATCAAGACCACCTCGCGCTTCTGACTTGTAAAGTAACTTCATTATTCATTCCAAACCACATTCGATTCTTTGTTCACTTTATTTTTAATCAATTTATCCATGTCTTCATTAAAACTTCTTTCACACATTGACACTTCACCAAATTTCTTTAATGCACGGATTTTATAATTTTTTTCTGCGAATTCCAAACTCCCCCCCCCCCCCCCTTAACCATTGACAAAAGGTTAAATATTTATAATTTTTCGTTTAATTTAAAATAAATATTTTTAAATTCAATGAAATTAAAATTAACGCAGCATTTTTTCAAAGCCTCCGTGGCCTAGTTTGCAAGACCCCGACGTAAAATCTGGGGATTCCGGGTTTGATGCCCGTTAGTATCTTGGTTTTTATAAAAAGCCTTCCCGTCTGGTTTCCCCTTAAGATTTGTTAAACATATTTCTGGGTGGCTGGAAGATATTGCCACACGGCAATATACCTGCCAGGTTATAGTCTACTCATTAAAAGTGTTCGACAGGTAAATATAGAATAAACTTTAATCGAATACCCTTTCTAGTAAAATAAGCGTATTACAAAAAAATTAACTAAGCGGTAGACCTTTATCTAAAGAATGAAGTAACATCCGTCAACTTCGAATTTGAAGCACGTGATGGCAGAACTATCAGAGACTCATTGTCTCTAAGGAGAAGTCGAAAGGGTTGAGAATATATTTACAGGAGACTTGGCATTGTTTGAACATCTACAGCAAGGAGACATGGATAGATTTGGGGTCCTCAGGGAATTAAACCCCTGTCAAGCTAAAGCTACGCCACTGATCAGGGATTTGTATTACCAAAGAGAAAAAAAAGTGATTTCAACTTGGAAACAAAACTTTTATCTTAACACCGTTTGCCGCTTGCATATGGGAAAAACACTATAGAGTATTAAAAATTAACGAATTTTATCTAGACCAAGTTTTCCCCCATTTTAGCCAAATCTGCTGGAAAAATGATCGAAACTATCCCTAAACAAAACTTTGCACCGAATGAAAGTATTTACTTTGTTTCAAAACTTTTTTATTTTGAAATAAAATTCTAAAGAAAGGGTAAGAAATAAAATTCTAAAGAAAGGGTAAGAAATAAAATTCTGATGAACTGGTTTAAAATCCTTTATATAACTTATAATATTAAAAATAAAAGGACAGTTTATAAACCGTCTACTAAAGATAAGACTTTCCTTAGGGCGCTCTAATATATGATTTAAACCCATTATTAGTGACAAATTATAAACATTACAAAAAAAAAATCATTTAAGTGTTAGGTAAAGAAAGTAGGGGCTTCGGCAATTAGATTAAAAACTTACCCGCATTTGCATGTGTTTCGAAAAACATTATTGGTCAGAAAACCGCTGAAAACTTACCAAATGGAGACAAACTACAAATAAACCTTTGTTAGTCTTCCGGTATATGTTATCAGAATATTTGGCTTTAAGTGGAGTATTGTATACAGATACGTGTGAAGTCACCTTCAAGTACCTTCTAAAGCTGCACACGACACCCATAGCTTATTTTTTTAGGCAGACAAAAATCGATTTAATTTAAACATTTCTCGGGAAATGAACGTTCGCCAAAAATAAAGATCATATGTTCATAAAATTTTACGCAATAATAATATGACAAATACTATAAAATGACAAAAATACACGTTTGATCGACTAAAACCAACTAAGAAAGAGGTTGTAATATATTTTTTGACTATCCCATAATACAAGACTGAATTTTTTTTGTCAAAAAAGGTGATGGTAATTTTATAAAGACAATATCAAATTTGATCGCATAATTTGTTTTCTTTTTTTATAATAAAGTTGGAAACATTTTAACTTAAATTCTACTTGTGCAACTTATTAATAGGCGACGACGTCTTTTCCGCGAATTGACGAATGCCATAATAATAAGTTGCGGATATAAATTTCTGAGTCACAAAACTTGACTTTGATATTTTCGTATATTAAAAAAAATAGATTGTAAAAAATGTCTTTATTTTCTTTCTTCTCCTTAACGTTCCTCTCCACGTTGGAGGTTGCCAATCATCATGGTTATTATAACGTTGTCTGCAACTGCTCTGAACAATTATCCGCGATACAGTGGACACATTGTCTTGGGTTTTTAAGCAAGTAGTTTTTTTTTCTTTTTCCTACACGTCGTTTTCCTTGTATCTTCTCCTGAAATAAAGCTTGAATGATTTCTTAATTATTTTCTCTCATGAAATGCCCTTAGTATTCCAATATTCTTCTTTCAATGCAAGTTAGTACTGATTTGACTTTTTTCATGCGTCTGAGGATCTCTTTGTTGCGCATTTAGTCAACCTAGTTGTTATTTTTAACATTATTTCACGATGTAATATCGTATTGAAAAGTTTTCAGAATAAATTTTATTTAAATTTTTTGTTAATATGATTCTTAGATAATTTTTATGACTTGACAGAATTCTTAGATTTTCATTAAATTATGTATGAAATATAATAAACTTATTTTTACGAAAACATTTTTTTTACTTTAAAACATCGCAATTTTTAAATAAAATATTCCCTAGTACCCTTCTATTTATTCGAATTGTAGATTCAGACATATTGATGAACGAAGAACAATGTTTTAAATTATACAAAAGCAAAAGACGTTGTGAAGAATGATGTATGATGCATTGATATACAGATGATTTTGCAGTCTTATTTTAAGCCATGGCACTGTATTCGGAAATGTGGTCTATTTATTAAGTTAAAAAAACATGACAACCATTTTGGAATCTCTTCAGTATATTCAACAACTCCTCACTAGCGTTGATAAAACATCCCTGTAGTCAATTAAGAGCAAAATGAGGCGTTGTAATGCAAAGATTTGATAATCATTAATGTTGTGCCAAATATCACGAAAGCCAAGGATGTGAATCCCGCTTGCAAAAATCATGAAAACCATGCATGCGAATCCCGGTTGAAGAAATTTTCTTTTATTTACATCGTTTTTTGATAAGGCATTTGGCGTTAAGTTTTCTTGGTTGTTGAAGCTGATTTCTTTAAGCACGGGTTAAACGGTTCAGGGCATTTTCCGACCCACATTAAACCAATATGAATTGACACAGTTCACCTTTGATAAGAGATGGAACCAAAATAAAAATGCTGTGAAAATTAAAATAATAAATATTTTTTGTTTTGTGTGCATAGCTGAGCATCTGGAGGATTTATTTGTTAAACATTAATTTATTTCAGCCTAGCAGCTTATCTTGGAAATAATTTACTATTTCAATCTATTGCCGATTTTTCAACAAACTATTTGATTCAATTTATGTAAAAAAATAAAAAATAAACAAACAATATGTTCTCGTATCAATAATAATAGAACCAGAGGAAAGGAATTCATTAAAGTACAAGGAACGGAAACAAATAGTAATAAGAGTGAAGAGGTATTCTGAATCATATAATTTTTTTTCAATTCTCTTTTAAACGTAAATAAGGATGGTGCACATCTGATAAATCTTGGATAGTCGTTCCGCAATCACGCCGAATGAACCGCAAACGAAGATGTGTAAAGTGTAGTGTGATGTGTTGCTATGCAAATGAGTCTCCCAATGTCTGATCGAAGGTAACGTCCGTGTTCTGAAAGAAATTGTATTTTTTCGCGAAGATTTAAAGGAGAATTGAGATTGTTAAACAAGCAAAATGAAGTCGACAGAATGTGAAGGTTTCTTCGCTAAGTTATTTTAAGCCATTGGAGTCTGTTTTGAAATTGTGACACTTGTTCACATTACTCGACATGTCCGTGACCTAGTTGGTAACACGCTTGTCTCCAGCATCTCGGAGGTTGCGGGTTCGATTCCCGTTGAAATTCCTGTCTGAATTTCCCTTAAGGTCTCTTTAACACCTTTCAGGTTGGTTGGAAAGTATTGCTAAGTGGCAATAACCCCACTAGGTTGTACTGTGTACATGTAAAGTATAATACACCAATAATCCAACACCTTCTCGTTGGTATCCAAATACCATACCTCACCTGAATTAAGTATTGGAAGCGTAGGACATTAGGATTGGGGTAAAAATATAATATTTTTAAAATCACAGAATATCTATATACTCGTATTTTATTATCTTTTTATTTGGAACATTTACATAAAATATATATGCTGGAAGGTTAGAGTGTTACGTCTGTTTCTTGCGAAAAAAAGACGCTTGGTTTTAATCCATGTAATTTTAATGTTGCAATAAAAAATATATCAAACGGTTTTTATTTTTTATTAAAATTAAATATAGTTGAAAGCGAAAAACGTCAACGCAGGGATAATGCAAGGGATTATATAATGTTTTCCTACGTACTACATCTAATGAAATCTATACCACCTGTAGCGTTCCAGAAAATCGAAATCAAAGCCTCACGCCCCAGTATAGCCTCAGGCACCCCTACCCAGAGTACTAACGTGCCAGTCAGCAATATTCAGACTTACTGCGTCATTTCTCACGTTGTCCTCCAGCCAGTCCACGAGGCACCTTCTCATTGCTACTTCTTTAGAGATTAC
>CATKWJ010001091.1:0-27430 GCA_949825065.1 Odontocerum albicorne
ATTGATAGGAATAATGATAAAGACACGAATAATTTAATATAATATTATACGAGTATATGGAGAGACGTAAAAATGAAAGCAGAGTACATTTTCAATATTTCGTTTCAATCTTTATTTTCAATATAACATAATCCTTAAAGTATACCTAAAGTGGGAATAAAATTAACCAAGTGTCGAATAGCTTCTCGGTTCCACAGATTCAAGACTATTAACATATAAGTCCGTATCCTTTCAGCTTGCGTCTGCCAGTCAGTCAATATGTTGGCTGGAAGAAGGTCAATCGAACATCTTGCAATGTTAAAGGCAGCCATTCTCCTCCGTACGCTAGTATGTTATCTTGATCCTTGGATTACGATGAATTAGCAACTGATTGTGAAATATTAGCGACTCGTGGCAGATTATTGCATGACCTAAATTTTTCCCATCGTGTTGATGATTCAATATATTTCTTATTTCTGCGAATAAATTCGAAAAATGTTAACAGTGTATTTGCATAGAAAGTAAAAAGGTTTATTTTGCATATAGACCTTACCTCCGTTCTTATCCTAGCCTGTTGTATCGCGACTGTCTATTTAATTAAACTGTATGCACCTATGGAATTTAATATTTTGAATGCACCTTGTTTGATTTTCTCGTAAGCAATAACCATAACTCGATTAATTCGATCGTTCTAGTTGGGTTAAAGTGCATATACACCTGATTCTTATAATATCTGTAATATGGAATACATAATATAATACAATATATGCAATGAATGCAATAATGATTCAATCCGTCGCCCCTCTTATCTCGCCGTAAATATTCAGCGTGGTTCCGATCATAGATTTACGCTGCATTAACGCAAGTAATTTTTTTGTTAGCTTTCTGTGTTTACTACTCTTATTTTTTACATTATCTTTTACTGTACATGCAGTGAGACTCTGGAACCATTTACCAACCAACGTTATACTCAATCCGTCATTGTTGTGTTAAAAAAAACGGTATAAAAAGCTCTCGATTTCGGGCCAGTGATGTTTTATTTATTTATAAGTAAAGGGTACAATGTACCTTACAACTACAATATATAAAAGAGCCAGTAGTGAGTGCTCAACACAGTAAGTTTAACAGATTGATACAAAATAAAAAAAATATTTTGACAAATTACAACAAAAATATTTAGAATAAAACAGGTATCAAATCGTAAAATCACATGTTACCAACACATTACGGGACTGTCCATATGCGCACAGCCTGCATTGCGCATAATACATATAAAATAGACAAATCATTGAAAAACAAATAAAAAACAAATTGAAAACAAAATATAAAAGACGAAATCAAACAAGAACAACTTTACAAAGGAAAGGGGGGTCCTGAAATAATTATAAAAACATAATAATCAATTAAAAAGCCGTTCAAAATAGGTCTTCAAAAGTCCTCGAAAGACACGTGGGATCCCACTTCAAGGCTCGGATATTTGGAAGTGCCTTTTCAGGCACTCCTTATAGGTCAACAAACTAACTCTAAATACATCCGAGACCGTAGCTTACTAATTTCCGATTCTGTATAGTCTAGGTATGGGAGAATTCGCAAAATAATTTGTTCTATAATTTTCCCACAGAAATGTGTCTTGTAGCCTGGTAATTCTTGTCGGAGCTCGAATGCTAATCAATCTCAAGAGTTTCAGACAATCGATTATTCCATTCATGATTTTGAAAAGTACAATCAATTACGCTAATATTCGCTGATCAGAGAGACTCATTAATTTAAAGTTAGATAAAAACAAATTATAATTTATATTCATTCATATTTAGACCTATATTAAAATTGACGTGGCGTAAAAACCTTTTTTGGACTCTCTCCAATCCACCGGAATGGACTGCATAATGGGAAGTTCATGTACTAGAATTGTATTCTAATTTACTTCTTACCAAGGCGGTGTAAGGAAACTTAATCGCGTATGTTCCGTTAAATGGTTTTGAAACTTGAAAAACAAATCCCAACATCCCATACCAATGAGCTTGTGAATAGGATTAAAAAAAAGGTAACCCACTATCAAACATCATATAACATAATGTTACGTGTTTCATTCCAGATTTGAGTTTTCTCTCCCCCACATTTTCCTACTTAATCGATTGATGATATCTCACTTATTTTGTTTTTGAGTTTTGTACAAAATAACAATCATTTGAAAATCCTTTGTAACCACGTAATTCTTTTTATTAAATTATTTGATTGGTTTAAAAATATTACCACCTAACAACAAGCCCGCCTGATTGTTACCTAAAGCTATGTGATTAAGAATTATAACTATAAAGGAACCTGTATGCATTTGAAAAATGACGTTTATAAACATTTTTTATGAAAGAGTTTCGTTATAGGACAAAGCTTTTACGACACACACATTCACTTTTTAAAAAAGATTTCGATGAAATATATATGAAAGTAACGATTCGGTAATGAATAGTTTATTTTCGCATAAAAAAGTAACCGACGTAGAAAAGATAATTACTTGAAAAATATTTAATTAAAAAATCTTGTATTGTGGTTTTCCTATAATTAAGAAAATAACATTCCGGCCATTTATGGAACTCCATGCAGTAACGGAGAAGACAAGGTCATATAACATATGTCTTCATAAAGAAGAAAACTGTTTCAATAAATATTTCAATAAATATACTAGGCGTATCCAGAAAGTAAGTGTACTGAAGCTCTCACGACCGGATGGATTTTATTTTCGACATGTTGGCTACACTTCCGTGTAGCCTGACCCTTCCCCTCCACAACGAGACCGGTTCGAGGTCAATACGTTGAGAAGTGTTGACGTGACAACACGTTTCGTGAAAAATGTCAATCCAATCTCCCGCCAAATGCGTAAGAAATAATGCCGGGCAAGAGTTTTTGAGGCGCTGCAAACTCCATGGAGATGAATTTCTCCGCTCCATCGTTACTGGAGATGAAACTTGGGTTTCACACTACACGCCTGAAACCAAAAGGCAGTCTCAACAGGGGCGTCACACCTCTTCACCCTCCGCCAAAAAGTTCAAAACCACAATTTCAGCCAAGAAAATCATGGCATCCGTGTTTTGGGACTGTCAAGGCATAATTTTAATTGAATATATGCCTCAAGGAGAGACCATCAACTCTGCAAGATACTGTGAGACCCTAAAAAAATTGCGGAGGGTGATTCAGAACAAGAGGAGAGGCATGCTGACAAAGGGAGTCTGCATGCTGCACGACAATGCCAGACCACACACGGCCAACGCCACGAAGGAACTGCTCGCCTCGTTTAAATGGGATGTCCTGAACCATCCCGCGCATTCCCCTGACCTAGCACCTTCAGATAACTATCTCTTTACCTCCCTGAAGCTGCGCATGGGTGGAAAAAGGTTTTCAACCGACGAGGAGGTAAAGGAGGAGGCGGAGAAGTGGACGGAGGGGTTGGCTGGAAACTACTTCGAGGAAGGCATCAAAAAGTTGATACCCCGCTTCACCACCTGCATTGAGAGGAATGGCGACTATGTCGAAAAATAGCTTACATATGTACTACGGTAACCACGTAATTTTTTTGTTTAAATAAAAAAAATTGTCACCTATGAAAATTCAGTACACTTACTTTCTGGATATGCCTCGTAGTTAAAAATCGTATGATATTTTGAAATCATTTAATATTCTTGGCATTTAACACACAAAAAAACACATAATTTATAATCAATTCCCAAAAAAGTTATGTATTTTACGGACCACAAATAATAATAAAATTACAATTTTTATAGTCTGAAAATTAGACTCTCCTCAAGAGCGCTCTAGCCCCCTATTGTTATTGTTATTATTGAAGACGACCTCCGAGACCTGGATGGTAAAACGCCCCTCTTCCAGCCCGAGGGTTGCGGATTTTATTCCCGTTTATACCCAGATTAAAGAAATATATTTAAGTCTGGTTTCACATCAGGATATTTTAACTTATTTCTGATTGGTTGGAAGAAATTGCCAAATGATAATAACCCGCCAGGCTGTACTGTATACAACGAAAGTGTAAGAAAATATAAGAGAAATTACATGTAAAACATTTTAGTTTCTTTGTATTTACCAAGACAATGGAGATACGTTCTCTCTACCTACTATAATAGGAACATTTCGTGATGATAATTATGATAAATTAATACAACAAACTAAGTAGAAGTAAAAAAATCTCCAAGGAATGAAGACATAACAATGTTTATCTAATATTAAAAACGCAATGCCAGCATGTTTCAAGAAGCTAAAAATACAACTTACCGCTAGTGCTAGTTCAAATAATAGCAGACGAAGGTAACAAAAAAAATTAAATTTGCTTCCTAGTTATAATAAATATTTTTTTTACTAATTAAAAACTATTACATTGTTTTCGCATGAGCGCCTCGCCTCCTCTTTCCCCGCCGAAAAAATATATTATAAATGCGAAAAAGACTATTATTATAGTTGAATAATGGTTTATAGAAATAGTTAATTACAACAAAGTAACGCACTCTTACAGCATGTAATTGACTATGCCTTAAGGCTATTAATTACGCTAATTCGCTATTGCCGTTATTCTCAACCTGCCATTGGCTGGCTTGGACCAATCACATTTCTTTGTATAAAAGACGCCACCTGCGCTTTGAGGAAAATACACTAAGTTATGTAAAGACCGCCTACATTAAAGTGAACGTTTTACACGCAATAATACTTAAATAACTCACAAATCTAATGTCATTATTTTTTTTCTAAATATTTAATATAACACCGTGCAATACGCAAACTATAATAGTTCATCTCAGTTAAAGTTACTTTATGAGAGGAAGTTTTTAATATTTTCTGTAAATTTAAATAACTGTCAACAAAAAATATGCAGATTAATATATTTTTTTCTTTTTTTTTTCTAAAATTTATTTACTTAATACTTCTTTGTCTAACAGCCTTCCGGGTTTATTGACAGATGGCAATCCCTTGTAGCCAACCAGATCAAAGTAAATAAAGGAAGTTGCCTAGTCACTAAAATTATTCAAATTTTACTAATTTGTACAAAATGTATGAACGGTTTAAATAACAATAATCAAATTGAGGTATTATTTATCAATCATGAATAGAAAGGAAGGAAGGCTGAAGTAAAAAGGAAAAGCGGGAATGATACGCGTAACATTTCTGACTTGAAATTAAGAGTTATTTCAATCTTTTAAAACATATCAATGACGAAGCGTGTCTTACATTAGTTGTCCACTAGTTCCAAATTTTCACTGCATGGACCATTAAGAACGAAAAAAAATTGAGAACAATAAACTGGAAAAGACAATAAACATTATATCCCTTATTGGAGAGAAGCTAAATATTTTCCGCAAAATAAGAGGGATCAACCTCAGAAGAAAGTTTTTTTTTAATATAAATTAAGAACAGTTTTAATCAATGAAATAAGCACCCATAAACGCATTTTTTAATAAATGGAAAATGAGTGCGAATTGAGTTATTTTCTTTTGTGGTCATGTTTACTTGAATGCGTTGATTTAAAAAAAGTAATAAATTTTTGCTAAAATTAGATGAACTAGTTTATGTTTTACACGAAGCTATGTGCGAATATAATACACATTTATATGCAGATAAAATCTAACATTGAAATATATTTAAGATTTTTTTTAATATTATGTATTATTCACATACAAAAAAAAACAAAAAGTAACAAGTATTTCCCATAAATAAATTCAGGCTTAAAAAATATTTTATGCTTCCACCCAGTACTAGATGTTACTTATACTTAAACATCTCAAAACGGAAGATATATGGGTTGAACTTTGTTGCATAATAACCGCATTTATATATTTTATTGTGGAAATCATTAAATCTCTAAATTACGAGTAAGTAATTTAAAATCATAATTTTGCTTTCATATTTTAATCAATCAATTAAAATCAAATCTCATCTAATCTATTTTTAAAACGATTACGACAAATCATGTTTAATATATGCAAAACATGACAACAAAATTGCCTTAAATGTCATAAAATTCACTGTTTAATTTCTAAAAATTAGTAATGTTTATCCTAAGTCAGTGATTCCCTGCTTATGTTTCATATTTTTTTATTATGATTTTCATAATCACGTGGGAGTTGAGCCCTTATACTCTAAGGATGTCAGATAAGGCCCTCTGCAGCACGGTCGCAGAATATGCATGTTCTGTGTGGCATAAATCTGCTCACGCCAAACGCATCAAATTGGCTTTGATTGCGAGCTGCAGGATCATCACCACAACTTCCTAAATCCCATATATGGTATATACCAGGGGTGGGCATACACGAGGTCAACGAGAGCCACATTCTGGATTTTCATATATATGAAGAGCCACACGTAGTATTAAATACACAAATTCAAATTTATTACATATTCTACACAAATCTTAAATGCTATATAAAGTATAAAAAATACACATATAAGAAAATATAAAAATGAGAAAGAAAACACAAAATAATTCGTTCAAAATTTATTTATTAAAAATAAAATATACTATAATATAATGAAAAGTGTATTTATCAAATTTAGCTAAATCTCTCCAATTTGGTGTAAAATTTGTTACAGCCGTTCGCAGCAATTCTGTCAAATGCTCGTTTAAAAGTATCCATATTTGAAAGTATCCATATTCCAAGACATTGGAAGGCGCACTTAACCCAACGAAGAGCCGCATTTGCCCACGTCTGGTATATACCTAAGATCAGGGTGCTCTCAATATCATCCCCCTTGCCATTCGACGCAAAGTACCTGGATTCGAGTAATCTGCCCAGAAGTCCATTCAGTAAATTTATTGAACAATGTCCGGAAAGTTTTGTTGATATAATATGTCCATAGAAAAATACAGTTTTGCGAAAATAAGTTTGTCGTTACAGATAATGAATGACTCAATGTTGTGATGAAATTGCTTCCAGTGTAGAGAACGCTTTAGAGTTAAAATCTTTAACATTCAAGTATTATTCTCTGGCGCTTGATGAAAGTAAAAATACAAGCAACATTGCCCAGTTAGCAATATTTTAACGTGGTGTTGATATTTATTTTGTTACTGAAAAAATGGCTGCCTTGGCCCCATTCAAATGAACCACAAAAGCAAAAGATTTATTGGATGCAGTAATGGAAACCTTGACGCAACTCTGCTTGAATTTAACAAATCTCTAAATTATTACGACTAATGGAGCTTCTACAATGGTGGCCAGAAGTTAGTCAAGTTGATTAAAGAAGAGGCAGCTTAAGTCGGCAATGATGGTGTTATGTAGTACTACTGCTTTAGCTATCAATAAACCCCTAGCGCTAAATTTATGAAAGTGGAAATCACAATGGCAGTTGTTGTCAAAGAAATCAACTTCACACATTCCAAAGGTTTGCAACACAGGGAATTAAAAAAAAAATAAAAGAGAATTTTACATTGAAGAATGCATGTGTGAATTTGCCTTCCTGTGGGAATGTACAAGTAACTTCCCATGTTAATCAATTAAACTTATGTCTCCAAAGCAATGACCAATTAATATTTGACCATGTCATGGCTTTTGGAGCAAAATAACATCTTTTCGTATTATTCGTATAGCTGATGAATCGAAATTTCGTGCATTTCCCAACTCAACTGACCTGCAATATTCCAGAATTTCAGCACTTTGTAAAAATTATATTAGAGCCGAGAGAAGGAATCGACAATAGATTTTAAGGCTTTGAGAAAAAACCTTAAAATCGAACATTTTTATCTCCATTTTCTATTGATATCAATGAGGTTCCAGAAACCATTCAAATGATGTGGATTGACTTTAAACCTGATTCTAACTTAAAGAGCAAATCGAACAGGAACCTTTTATTAGAATTTTATAAGAATTGTGTATCGCAAGTGTAATATATTATGAAACTTTCAGAAATGCACTCTCAATAACGTCCTTATGTGGCAGCACATATTTGTGCGAACAGATGTTCCCTAGGATGAAGCATGTGAAGTATTTGACAAGATCATGGACAGCCAACTAGAAAGTTTACTTCGCTTTACTTTTATATTAAGCTAGACATAGATGTGAATTAGATATATTGTCAAGTATCACAGAAAAAAAAAATATTATTATTGTTGTAACTTTTATGTCGTTAACATATTTTTAATTGAAATAAATATATTACTACTACAAATAATAACATTTTATATCCTGTTTATAGAGTTAATTCATGAAATAATAATTATTATTTAATGCAATAAAGAGGTGGCGGTAACGTAGTTAGTAGAGCACTGGATTTTAGAGCACATTACCTCTATTTCAGGCATTCGAATTTTGATATGAATACCGGTGCAGTCAGCGAGCCTTAACCTTATGCCGGTTTTGCCACGCGGCCCCAAAAGGTTCACTTTCTTTGCCTTAAAGCAATAAATTCGCCAGATTAATTAACATGAAAGTGTTAAATAATACAATAAATCTACCAATGCGGTATCTTTCATAGATTTTTTGTTGTTTAATTTAATTTATTTAGTGTCAATGAAAATTTAACACCAGGGCTGCCTTGCATAAATGTTTTTGGCGAAATTGGACTATTGTTAATTTCAAAATCTGCGTAATCGATTTTGAATTAGCAAAAATCGTCAATTCCTGAAATCTGTCGAATCATATCACTTTTTTATTTATGATTTTTTTTATTTATTTTACCTAACTAAAGGAGTTAAAAATATAGGTATTATCAAGACGGTTTATTAAAATTTGCTTACTGATTGCCAATACCTCAAAAATAAAACAAATTATGCATTTGTATGGCAATTTTTTAGAAGCTTTCTTGTAAAGTCCCCTTAAATAAGATGGTACAGTTTTTTTCTTTTTATTTCCTCATTTTTTTAATGATAACATTTACGGCCCATATGAATTTTGATTTTTAAACCACTTTTGGAAATTTTTCTTATAGATTGAAATATGAAAAACGCAAATTTTACCAGATTTGAAATAGTTGAGAAAAATATATTGTTTATTGTTAAGGCATTAACGTTGTGGAGGTTTCAAGACATTGTAATTTCTTTCATCAAACTGTTTATTCCACTTTTTATAACGGTATAACCCTACCGGTTTCAAGGCTTTCATCTCATCTTCAGGGTAGCACAAAGTTGAGAAAACATCTAACTGCTTTTTATTAAATTGTGTGGATTTTTAAAGATAATTTATCCATTATTTATTTATTTATAGAATTCAATTTATAAACATTTTTATGTCCGCATTATTTATTTATGTTTTTTTGATATTTTGAATAACAATGGGTTTTGTGGGTTGGATACTTTTCGCAAATACCTACCCTTAAATGGACGTGAATATACAGATAGGAACCAAACCACTGTATACATTTTAATTTGGAGCATCTAAAAAACAAAGATGAATGTGCGAGAATATCCATCGAGTTATATATAGAATTTTCATTTTTAAATAAAGTCTTGAAATATTTGGTTACATCCAAGTTCATACAAAGTAATGCAACATATCTTCAATTTATTCAGAACTGCTAAAATGTTAGGTGGGTCATTTTTTTGCATACATCTGGATATAAATTTTAATTTATACTACTTTTCAAGTGTTAAATGAATTCTTGTTAGCTTTATTTTTCCGTAATCTGGGACCATCGACAATTTTTTTAATTACGAGTGGATTTTCATGTTTGCATAATATTTTTAATTTGCGAACTTTTTTTTATTGTTTTTTTGTGATTAATTTAATACATGAGTCTGCAAACGGTCCTTGGTTGGTTGTTTTTTTGATGATAAAATTTTGCTATAGATATTTTGTATTACGGAAGTGTGATATATTGGGTAATATTATATAAATGTCACATGGGGCATAAAGCGAAAAATTTTCAAGGATACATACCAAAAATGTTGGAATGGAGTGGCTGTAGAATTATTATATTATACTTTCGTTGTGTATAGTTCAATCGTTCGGATTTATTGCTAAACGGCAATCTCTTCCAGCCAACCAGAAAAATTTCAAACAAAACTTTTGAAAACCAGACTGGAATATTTTTTAAAAGAATATTGGTACCGATTTGAATAGAACCCGAATCCGCAATCCCTGGAAAACTAACGTCTTATTAACTAGACCACGGAGATTATCTTATTGGTAGTATTTTGAGAACAAAAACAGTTTATTTCAGCAGCATAACATTTGTTCAAAAAATGCAATAACCTTAGGCCAATAAAACAGTTTTTTGATATATTGAGATCAATAAAAAAGTAAGAAAATGTTTTTTTGATATATTAAGATCAATCAAACAGTAAGAAACAGTTTTTTAAGGTATTTAGATCAATAAAACAATAAGCAATAGTTTTTTATATACATTAAAATCAATAAAACAGTAAGAAGCAACAAATTTACGTTTAATGATCAATAAAACAGTAAGAAACAAAAATTTCATGTATTAACAAGACACATTTCAAAGACAACTACCATATGCACTTTTCATGTGTTATTTGAAATCTACATTCAAACGAGTTTTTAATTTGTATGAAACCACTTGTATATTCGTATATTTTTTTTCGAATGGAGAAATATTCATACTATTTTAATCACTCAGGGCTCGTTTTAATCGATATATCTCATAATTTCTACCAAAATTGCTTAAAACTCAAAGATTTTTTTCTTCTTTGGTCCTTTTTTAATTTTATGATAATAATTACTCTCTTATACAAGTATGATAAAGATGTTTACAGGAAAAATGATGTAACCCAAGACACAAATTATCTTAATTTATTTAAAATATGGAATCAGCATACCTGAATCCTGTATATATAAAAATGTTGGTAAAACATTTATAATTTCCAAGTTATTTTTTTCATTCTATACACGCTGATATAAAATGATGGTAGAATGTGGGTTGAATGCTTTTTACATATATACTTGGACGTTCATACTTTTTTGGATATTTTTTAGCATAGCAGGTGAACACAATGTCATATTTTAAGATAATATTAAATGATTTTCTTGAAAACCGGAAACAAAAAGTGCTACATTATTAAGAAAAGACCACGGGGGTCCTCCAAGTCGTTGAGTAATGCATTAATTTAAAAAAAAAATAGTAAATCAAATTAAATGTTTTTTGAAGGTGTTCATTTTTATATACTCCTATATTCTGATCCTACTCGTATGTTCTTGAAATAATTTGAAAAGTTGTATTACAAACTTATTCGCATATTGATAATATTTTCAAAGTATTCAGAAGAATGGTCATTATTAAAACAAAACTTAAATATAAAATGCCTACTATATTTTGTTGTGTGATGAGAACTATATTTCATTATTTTTTGGATTGCTCTTCTGCTACTGCAATCATCATGTCAACCTTTGTGGCCTAGTTGGCAAGACATCTGTCTTCCAACCAAACGTTTCTTGTTCAGTTCCCATTGGAACTTAGATTTTTTTAAAAGGTTCATTTTTTAGTCACTTTATTGAAAGAGATTGTCACGTTGTAATAAGTCCGCCAAGTTATATTGTATACAACAAAAATCTAATATAATACAAACATCTAAAAAATTCATCCATTATTTGGTTTTAAAACTTATCTCTATAAGAAATTATAAAAAGTTATTTCATAACATCAATTGACCCAAGATCACTTGAAGAAATTATTTAAGTAAGCTTCTAAATGCCGAAATAAAAAAGGCTTCCAAGTATAACCAACATCCGACGGCGATCGAACCTGGGCACCTGGGTGCTGAACAAATATGCTGCAGATTCAATGTTGATTATTGAGAAAAATTTATAATTACAGGAAACATATTTATCGTGCACTGTCAAATTACAAACATGTCACTTGCTCTCGGTAATTAGAAGATATTTGTGTAGTGACATTACACGAAGCCTTAACATATATCGTGATTTTATAAATTAGCCCGAAATATTGTTTGTAATACTATTATTTTTTTATTGACAATTTGTTAACAGTTTTCTCTTTTCTAGTATAAAACATGGAACTCAGGATATTAAAATGACTTCATTCCTTAAAACTGGTCAAGGAGATCGAGATCATAGGGTTTTCAAACTTGCCCAAGTCAAATAATGTAATATTAAATTTAATACGTAACATGTTCGTCTTATTATGCCAACAGTGTCCACTCAGAGAACGTTTATGACAATGTTGGCTTTGTTTGGAGCCAACAAGGTCAATAACGTTCTAACCTCACTTTTTTTTTTAATTTTACTATTCTTAAAGCATTTTTTTCTACTTGAAACGCAAATAAACAAATTCATCTGTTCATCATAGAAAAAAAAAACAATTTATAAAACTCGCCGTTTCATCAAGTGGTTATTTCACAAGTTGAAAAACCAGTATTTAGCAAATAATTTGTCATTCTGACAACTTGCATATGCAACGCAACCACGATGCGTTCTCTCAGAGAAATCGGACAAGATAATGAATTATCATTCTGGGTGTGCTGTGCTGGCTTTATTTATTACGTGAACATGCCTAACAAATGTAAATAAAGACATTCAGGAAGTGTTGTGGGCTTTTACGGTTCTCGGGTATGCTTCATCTTTTGGATAGTTTCGCATCGTGCAGTTAACTTTTTCTATTTGGATGTTCACTCAGCAGATCGATACCCGTATGTACAAGTATAATACATTGTATGAGCATATACTTGTAGGAAAACTTTGAAACTGAATAAATTCCATATGTGAAGTTATATCGAATAAGCATACATTAAGTTATTCGTATTCCTATTATTATTACATTTAGCTATTAAACTATTCATGTATCTAATATGTATACATTTAGCTACTCGTATTATAATAATTAAACATCTAGCTATTTAAATATTTGTGTATCGAATATACATACTCGTACATTTTGCTATTTGTATTCTTATTACATTTTGCTATTTATCTATTCCTGTATCGAATATACATACATTACCTACTCGTATTAATATTGTAATAATATTTAGCTATTTCAACTATTTGTGTATCGAATGTATAATATGTATTGTACATAAATTTAGCTATTCTTATTAATAAATTACATCTAGCCATTTAACCATATATATGTCCAATAACAATACACTTAGCTATTCTCATTCGTAGTGTTATTTAATTTAGCTATTTAACCGTTCCTGTATCGAATTTCATACATTTAGCTATTCGACATTTATTTTAGAAAACTTAAATAAAGTAAAAGCATTTGTCTTCTTCAGATATCAGTAGTCTTAAGAGTTTCTTCAAATGTCAAGTATGAAGAGTTTAAAATCAACAGACACGGTCGAATGGTTAGCATTCGCGTTAAGGGAGCGATCGACCCAGGTTCGATTCTTGGCAAATTTACCTCTGCACTTATTTTACTTTTAGACCATTTGACATCTCAATTTATGTTTTTCTAAGTTTATATGCTTCTTATACATTTTAAACGTTATTAAAAGGCATAAAATAGTGATGTAAAAATCTGCCAAACAAAAAACTGCACTAGATTAAATCTGTCGATCATTTTGGATATTTGATTTCTTTGAACTTTGAGTGAACTGCGTCCTTGCTGAAGCACAACCAATTTGTCAAGACTGCGTGCTTGCTGAAGTACAACAGATTGCACCCTGTAAACCGATACACGCACATATGTCTTCCATGCCCAACGTGATTGATAATACTCAGTCTCGATAACCTATTGTAGACCAAAGTTGTATAACTTTTAAATTAAGTTTTTGCCTTGTAGTATTTTTGATCCACATTCCATAAAGGACAAAAACTCACCACATGTCAGTTTGAGGAATTCAAAAGACTTCTTTATTGAATTTCAGAAACATTTCCTTTAAAAATATTTAATTTGCTGTTTTGGTTTCATTTGTTTTTTAATGCTTTAAGGAAGTTTAATTCTTCCTACCAACCAAGGAAGAATTACGCACATTCTTATCACAAATTGACAAAAATCTACATAACTCTTGCCTGGTTGGTTGGAAGAGGTTGCCGAATGGCAATAAAACAGACATTTGTACATTTTAAAATAAAATATCTAAATGAATATGACATTTCTCCTGAAATAATTTGTACTAAGCTTTATTAGTTATTAGAAACATTAAACAAAAATAATTCTTTAAATTGTAAATATGCGGGAACCTTTTTCTATAAAGGATAATTATCAAGAGCTCTTGATATTTTTAAAATAAATAATAAGACGATGTTGAAAATTCAAACTATTTCACTGAACTATTCCGAACGTACCCATTTCCATCATGGTGTACTGCATAGTTGTCTGCAAGGAGTCAACTCGACTCTTATGGTGAGGAAATAGAAACCGCATTTACATATTCCCACACGTAACCATCGCGCAGTTAGTCTCAATATTTCGCATTCCACTCTTCAACAAATAATGTGTGCATGTTTGTAAAGACATTGGCAGGCAGTTGAATAATACCAGTATTTTTAAGAGAAGCATTAAAAGTAACGGATTTATATATAATTAATGGAAATCTTTTGACTTCCTTGTATGGCTGACAACTTATGTAATAAATATAATTAAAAAAAAAACAGAAGAATTAAAACCAGAAATTCTTAAAATCTTCTAAGATAATAGTCCATAACAGTATTTCAGTACCAAATTAAATGTATGGGAATTAAACTTGAAAATGGAAAAGACTGAAAAGAGACAAATAAATGCTGTAGAAATGCGTCCACTTAGAATAATAATCCATATTCTGTCATACGTAGTCAGTTGTCAACCTATTGACAACTGGCAATATATGACAGAATATGGAATGATGTGATTCGAGACGAATATGAAAATAAGGTCGATGTGTTAAGTAAGATGAAAAAGTGCACTTTGAGATGATTTAGGCACATGGAACGAATAAATGATAAAATTCAAAATGAAAATATAGATAGTGAAGAAACACTAATTAAAAAAAATATACAGGACTAGAGTAAGTAAAATATGTGGTAGAGAAAGACCAAGGAAACTGTGATTGAAATTTGAAAGAAGGAAATGAAGGAAGTTAGAGAAATCGTAGGGGATGTTATGGAAGATGTGAAATATGTGTGTCGAGATTGAACAATCTGGAGCTGAAGGGATCAGGATGAAATGATAGGCAAACAGTTCTTTAATATTTGTAATACGAGTATTATACAATTTATGTGAATCCGTTATCAGGCAAAATATAATCTCAAAATTGATTAAAAGTTTCCGTTGCTAGACAAAATATAATCAAATTTATTTGTCATTAACTAGAGATAGGTCCTCGTAAAAATACTTCGAAGTCTTCTAACTTAGCCACAGAGGACTTGACATAGTGCATCATTATTTGGTCGTAAAAATCTTGGTATATGTTCACGCATCGGAGGGAGTATTGCCAAAATCAATGGTTTGGTACATATTAGTCGAGTTATTATATTATTTTATTAATATTTTGTTGTATTCAATATAAACAGGTGGATTTATTTCCATGTAGCAATTTCTTCCAACTAGCCTTTAAAATTTAAGACCTTAAGAAAAATCAGACTGGGACCCTTTTAAAAAAAAATTGCACCAACGGGGATCGAGTCCGTAACCCCCAGGCTGGATGCCAGATGGATTACCAACTAGACCACGTAAGTCGTCATTGATTTCAGAATATCAATCTAGATGACTTATCTATCAGTTACATAAATATTCTTCCTGAACATTTCACGAAAGTCACATGATATATTTTTAATCGGACAGAATTGTCATAATAGTAGTGGAATGGAACAAAGTTTCAAGACGCGGAAGTCGTATCATACGCATATCAAACTAAAAAGTCACATGATATATTTTTAATCGGACAGAATTGTCATAATAGTAGCGGAATAGAACAAAGTTTCAAGACGCTGAAGTCGTATCAGTCGCATATCAAACTAAAAAGTCACATGATATATTTTGAATCGGACAGAATTGTTATAATAGTAGCGGAATAGAACAAAGTTTCAAGACGCGGAAGTCGTATCATACGCATATCAAACTAAAAAGTCACATGATATACTCGTATTTTGAATCGGACAGAATTGTCATAATAGTAGCGGAATAGAACAAAGTTTCAAGACGCGGAAGTCGTATCATACGCATATCAAACTAAAAAGTCACATGATATACTCGTATTTTGAATCGGACAGAATTGTCATAATAGTAGCGGAATAGAACAAAGTTTCAAGACGCGGAAGTCGTATCATACGCATATCAAACTAAAAAGTCACATGATATACTCGTATTTTGAATCGGACAGAATAGTCATAATAGTAGCGGAATAGAACAAAGTTTCAAGACGCGGAAGTCGTATCATACGCATATCAAACTAAAAGGTCACATGATATATTTTTAATCGGACAGAATTGTCATAATAGTAGCGTAATAGAACAAAGTTTCATGACGCGGAAGTCGTATCATACGCATATCAAACTAAAAAGTCACATGATATACTCGTATTTTGAATCGGACAGAATTGTCATAATAGTAGCGGAATAGAACAAAGTTTCAAGACGCGGAAGTCGTATCATACGCATATCAAACTAAAAAGTCACATGATATACTCGTATTTTGAATCGGACAGAATTGTCATAATAGTAGCGGAATAGAACAAAGTTTCAAGACGCGGAAGTCGTATCATACGCATATCAAACTAAAAAGTCACATGATATACTCGTATTTTGAATCGGACAGAATTGTCATAATAGTAGCGGAATAGAACAAAGTTTCAAGACGCGGAAGTCGTATCATACGCATATCAAACTAAAAAGTCACATGATATATTTTTAATCGGACAGAATTGTCATAATAGTAGCGTAATAGAACAAAGTTTCATGACGCGGAAGTCGTATCATACGCATATCAAACTAAAAAGTCACATGATATACTCGTATTTTGAATCGGACAGAATTGTCATAATAGTAGCGGAATAGAACAAAGTTTCAAGACGCGGAAGTCGTATCATACGCATATCAAACTAAAAAGTCACATGATATACTCGTATTTTGAATCGGACAGAATTGTCATAATAGTAGCGGAATAGAACAAAGTTTCAAGACGCGGAAGTCGTATCATACGCATATCAAACTAAAAAGTCACATGATATACTCGTATTTTGAATCGGACAGAATTGTCATAATAGTAGCGGAATAGAACAAAGTTTCAAGACGCGGAAGTCGTATCATACGCATATCAAACTAAAAAGTCACATGATATACTCGTATTTTGAATCGGACAGAATTGTCATAATAGTAGCGGAATAGAACAAAGTTTCAAGACGCGGAAGTCGTATCAGTCGCATATCAAACTAAAAAGTCACATGATATACTCGTATTTTGAATCGGACAGAATTGTCATAATAGTAGCGGAATAGAACAAAGTTTCAAGACGCGGAAGTCGTATCATACGCATATCAAACTAAAAAGTCACATGATATATTTTTAATCGGACAAAATTGTCATAATAGTAGCGGAATAGAACAAAGTTTCAAGACGCTGAAGTCGTATCAGTCGCATATCAAACTAAAAAGTCACATGATATATTTTGAATCGGACAGAATTGTTATAATAGTAGCGGAATAGAACAAAGTTTCAAGACGCGGAAGTCGTATCATACGCATATCAAACTAAAAAGTCACATGATATACTCGTATTTTGAATCGGACAGAATTGTCATAATAGTAGCGGAATAGAACAAAGTTTCAAGACGCGGAAGTCGTATCATACGCATATCAAACTAAAAAGTCACATGATATACTCGTATTTTGAATCGGACAGAATTGTCATAATAGTAGCGGAATAGAACAAAGTTTCAAGACGCGGAAGTCGTATCATACGCATATCAAACTAAAAAGTCACATGATATACTCGTATTTTGAATCGGACAGAATAGTCATAATAGTAGCGGAATAGAACAAAGTTTCAAGACGCGGAAGTCGTATCATACGCATATCAAACTAAAAAGTCACATGATATATTTTTAATCGGACAGAATTGTCATAATAGTAGCGTAATAGAACAAAGTTTCATGACGCGGAAGTCGTATCATACGCATATCAAACTAAAAAGTCACATGATATACTCGTATTTTGAATCGGACAGAATTGTCATAATAGTAGCGGAATAGAACAAAGTTTCAAGACGCGGAAGTCGTATCATACGCATATCAAACTAAAAAGTCACATGATATACTCGTATTTTGAATCGGACAGAATTGTCATAATAGTAGCGGAATAGAACAAAGTTTCAAGACGCGGAAGTCGTATCATACGCATATCAAACTAAAAAGTCACATGATATACTCGTATTTTGAATCGGACAGAATTGTCATAATAGTAGCGGAATAGAACAAAGTTTCAAGACGCGGAAGTCGTATCATACGCATATCAAACTAAAAAGTCACATGATATACTCGTATTTTGAATCGGACAGAATTGTCATAATAGTAGCGGAATAGAACAAAGTTTCAAGACGCGGAAGTCGTATCAGTCGCATATCAAACTAAAAAGTCACATGATATATTTTGAATCGGACAGAATTGTTATAATAGTAGCGGAATAGAACAAAGTTTCAAGACGCGGAAGTCGTATCATACGCATATCAAACTAAAAAGTCACATGATATACTCGTATTTTGAATCGGACAGAATTGTCATAATAGTAGCGGAATAGAACAAAGTTTCAAGACGCGGAAGTCGTATCATACGCATATCAAACTAAAAAGTCACATGATATACTCGTATTTTGAATCGGACAGAATTGTCATAATAGTAGCGGAATAGAACAAAGTTTCAAGACGCGGAAGTCGTATCATACGCATATCAAACTAAAAAGTCACATGATATACTCGTATTTTGAATCGGACAGAATTGTCATAATAGTAGCGGAATAGAACAAAGTTTCAAGACGCGGAAGTCGTATCATACGCATATCAAACTAAAAAGTCACATGATATATTTTTAATCGGACAAAATTGTCATAATAGTAGCGGAATAGAACAAAGTTTCAAGACGCGGAAGTCGTATCATACGCATATCAAACTAAAAAGTCACATGATATATTTTTAATCGGACAAAATTGTCATAATAGTAGCGGAATAGAACAAAGTTTCAAGACGCTGAAGTCGTATCATACGCATATCAAACTAAAAAGTCACATGATATATTTTGAATCGGACAGAATTGTTATAATAGTAGCGTAATAGAACAAAGTTTCAAGACGCGGAAGTCGTATCATACGCATATCAAACTAAAAAGTAATCAAATATAACGTTCATTAGTGTTTCATAACATAGAATACAAAATATGAGAAAAATCTTAAGTTCTGATAAGTGACCAAAGTCGCTTCATGAGCGCTTCCGTGATCGTTCAAAATTCTCATATAATTATACTATCAGCTTCCTGAATACCTAAACATTAATCCAACAGCTCTTAATTTATTCATTTATATCAGTTATGCTACTATACTTGTACCTTTATTTTGTCCCCTCTTTTCAGAATAAATTCTTAGTTATTATTTCAAACAATTATTTCCAATCTCTATAGTTTTTAATATTTTTTTTGTTTTCGTTTCTGCACAAAGGCCCATGTGGTATTGTGAAATTATTCTCATTACCCCTTTTAATTTTTTTGGTGTATGCAAAATTGTCTCTAAAACCTGTTTCAAACGAGAATAACTGTGTGACACCTATGTTTTTTTCTTTAACAATGTATCCGATAAAAATTTGCATATTTTGCACCTCGTTCGAGCGGTTATTGTGCTTGACGTTTTTAATTTATTCTTGAATATAACCCTCACCCGTTGCACTCGATTGAGAAACCTGAGATAGTGTTGTGACTTTATCAAGTTATTAGAAAAAATATTTCATTACTATGTAGGAGCAAATAAATCAAATTACTAGATATATATTTATAAAACCAGATATTTAATCTAAAGAAAAAAAATTCAACATTTATTGGATGAAGTATCACCCCTTGCCATCAAGCCATGTCTCTTAGAGAGTAGTGATATGGCACGTCGGTGATGACGATGTCAGAGACAACAGATCTCCACTTCATTCTCTCTTGACAAACATCTAATGCTGCTGCTACACCTACCCACCTCATTAAGCATACTCTCGTATTATAGTATTTTTACGCTTTCAGAATTTGATTGATTTGGTAACACTGCATTCAAACTTCGCATTCCTTCTTTACTACTCGTTTAAATTATTATTTTGTTCAACTCTGCATTTTTGTTTTCAGTCCGCATTCTTTTCTTATTCTATCATAATTTTTCCCACAGATTCTATGCAACATAATAAATAAATTTTATGTTGCTCAAAATAAAAAAATTAACTTCAATTATATTATGAATTATCATAACAAAATTTTTCGTCAAAACGTTTAAGCATTATTATTTTATTATATTTTATTTTCAGTTTCTTTAAATTTCTTATCGGTTTGTGAACCAATACTTTAGCAAATTCTATTTATATGTATCGAAAATATAAATAGTTTAATAAATAACTACTATATGTATTGATTGACTACTAAATGAATCTTGAGGATGGCACTCTTTCCCCAAAATCTGGAATAAATTTGAGTTACTTTAATTATTATTTTTAAATCGTAGATAACCACATATGCTTGGATATTGAGGAATATCCTTTTTTATATCAAAGAGAAAAAAGCATTATACGAATATATTGCTCATCGTTCTTGACTCGCACATAATTACCATTTCATTACTTATTTTCCTTGAAATATATCCTTGAGAGCTATTTTTTATCAAATATTATTTTCATTTACTAAGTTTACGATACGGGCATGGATACAGATAATAATCATAAAACTAAAATTAGTTGATTAGACAAAACTGATTTAAAGCAATAAATCCGCATGATATATTTGTATGAAAATGTTAAATAAATAAATCCATTAATAAAACGTTATTCTTAAACATAAGTTGGCAATTTTATCACTTATGTGACTAAATAAATTTACATCAAATTAAGCTTATCGTACGAAGGTCAGTCGAGGATGAAAATATAGAAGTTGAGGTTTTTACTGGCAAAATCCCCTAAATAAGATTTTTTTATATTTTATTTCGATAAACAGTTATGTACTCGTATATTTTTCCATTCATCGTTGATTTATTTAAAGTTCGACCTGAAAATGAATAGTTTTTTTTAATGTATTATTTTCAAAATAAAAACATTTTATTGCCAGAAACCTCTCAAATACTCACTTAATTACAATAGTTGCAAATTTCACTGCGATGAATACTCGTATACCAACCGCAAATAAACATTGTGTAATCATTGTATTGCAAAAAAAATCGAATGTTATTTCAGACTAAAAATATAAAATCCAAAGTAGATTGATAATGAATTTTTGTTTTAATTTTAACGGTTAATACCAAATATAAAGAAAAAAATTAGTATTTAAAAAAAAATTAACAGTAAAATAAAAAAGTTAGCAGACATTTCCCACCCTACTCCCATTATAAATGTTTTACATGAAGTAACATACAATGAGTAGATGTGTTCATGCAATCATCACATTCGTCACAGGAACAATAGCAGCAGTATGCAAATTATTAGAAATAAATTAGTGCCTCTCTGAGCACATAGCTAAGCACATAACGGTAACACGGAATGATCAGGGCAGGTCCTATTGTTAAGAGCTTATTCCGCTAAATCGAATGTTTTGGGCACAAAATACTTATGTCCAAAAAATAGTCAAAAATGTCTGAAATACGTATTGCGTCGCATTACACTTTTGTTGTATACAGTACAATTTGGCAGGCTTATTGCCATGTGGCAATCCATGCATCCAAGAACAAAATAAAGAGTCTTTAAGTAAGAACTAGACGGGAATATTTTTTTTAAATCCTTAGTTTAAATGGAAATCGAACCCGCAACACTCGGGTTGAATGACAAGCATCCTACCAAGTAGGCCACGAAGGTCGTCATTTTACCGTTGAATTTTTTGGGTATAAAAAATCACAGCTATATATAATATTACTGATCCGTGAATCTAAACTAGACGACCGCCGTGACAAATTTGGGAAGACAAATGTTTTCCGAACCAAGGACTGTAAGTTTACTTCCTGTTTATACCTTTTTATAAAAAGGGTATTAATCTTGGTTTCACTTCAGGACTAAATATATCTCTCTGGATAATTGGGGGAGATTGCCGCTTACCTATTTACCCACCATGTTACTCTGTATACAACGAAATCGTAACAAAATAATACAAAACTATAATACTAAGCCCCATAATATACTCGTACTTTCAGGCGCAATATTTCCTGAGATAAGCCCAGTTTATGTCGTTATCAAAAATCTCGTGATTTGAGTTGCTGATTTCTTGACAATGATTAACTGTTCTAAAACCTCATAGTTTACACCATGGTATGTTTCTTAAAGGCAAAGAGTTTTAAAAAAAAATTAACTTAAAAGTATTTTAACTTGTTTTTTGCATAATATTTCAACAGTCAGCGCAATGCGATAACTTATGAGTAATCTTAGTTTTAGTCATTATTCTAAAAAGTATACAAACATATCCATGTAAGGGTTAAATTATACGGAATATACTCGTACTTATCTATTATATTTGGTCAATTTCAGATTGCACAAAATTACAAGTCTATGGATGAATATTTTTTTACAAAAACACTTTGTTATTAATCAAAATAAATAACAGTAAATTATACATATTTTTTTAAATCAAACTAATTGGTGTAAATTATGTATATTTATTTAATTTTCAAGGATTTATGTCAAATCATTCTAAGGAATCAATACAAAAAAATGTGATCTTTTATTGAAATAACTTCAATGTTACTCAATATGTCATGAAATATATTTAAGGCCATTGACTATTAATAAAATAATAATAGACAATACATCAATGCCAGTTTTACCATTCAAAATATCAACCGAAATTCTGTCAACTGATCTCAGAAAAAAAAATTCTTGAGAAACTATCTCCCCCAGATGTGACTCAAACGAATTTAAAAGGACTATAATAACCTGTTTTGTAACCTTACCCCAAACAAGATGGACCAAACACCCTTCAAATTAGAATATTCCTTATTGTTTTTATACTAGTGTTTCAACCCTTTCTTACAAGTATCCCTCATTCCCGTAGTGCGCCTGTATTATTATAATTTTACATATTGTCTTTAGATTTTAAAATAGAAAAAACAATTTCAATTCTGATTGCACGAAGGGTAACTTACTGCTCACCTGGCTGTGGGAAATAGGAAGCAAGGATTCAAAAATGATTTTGTTTTGTCTTTAGAAGTAATTTTTTAGCACGATACACAAAGTGGTTATGCAAATTAAGGGATGAAATCGTATTGTCCTATTACTGTACGGTTAGACTATTGAAATAATTATATTTTCAAACAGTCTACCTGGTGATGTTTAACTGAATAGTTTCATATTTTGGTTTAAGTGTTGGATCAATTGACCATTAATATTATTTCGATACAGTGAATATTATTGTATGATGTATTTTTTTAAATCGATCATTGGATACAAAATTTGACTTATAGTGTTTAAGAAAAATTTCGAAAAAAATACTTTTAAAATGATTTTTCTAAACTGTATTTCAGTATCTTACTAGACATTGTTTTCTTCTTCTTTAGATTAAACATCTAAAAACGTGATATTTCAACTATTTTTTCTTTGCAAAAATAGAATCAAAAAGATTTTGATATCCATTTGTTTTTAAGTATTATCAAAAATAAATCAAATTATTTAATAATCAATCAAATTAAAATCAGTGAAGTGATAAAATTAAAAATATTTTCAAAAGTGAAGTAAAGTGAATTTGAAATATTTTATCTGACTTTCTCTAATTGTAGTATTATATATTATAGGTGCGCTCTCTCAATTGAGAGAAAAAATGTAAACCTTTCAATACTGAACTGACTCTCCTAGATTTTATATAGAATTAGCATAGAATAAAAAAATTCAAAGATATTAAATTTATTGATTCATCTGTTATAAAAATTTGTCATGACTTTTAAACCAAGGTATATCATTTTTAATATATGATATGAAACAATCCAAAATAATTTGGTTTTAATGGTATTATTGTGAATGTGGTCTGAAACTAAAAGTTTGGAAACTGAAAGGCTCATGTTACTTTACAACATTTTTATTTAGTCATTTATTGCTAATTATATTATTGTGAGATAAAATATTTTAAAAGTATGAATATACAATTTTATAATTTATTACTTTTTTAAAATTTTTGTTTACATCCAAATTTAGTTATTTTCTTAAAAAACGCCTTTGGAAAGTTTTTTTTTTAAATAAACGCATTATTAAAACATGTTTTCAGTCCACTGGCATTTCACGTTTGTTTAGGCATAACTATGGCCTGGTGGTAACGACCTCCGTGGGCTGGTGGTAAGACAGTTGTCTGCCAATCCGGAGGTTGCGGGTTCGATCCCCGCTGGAACCCAGATTTTTTAAAATAGGATTCCAGTCTGGTTTTCACTTAGGGCCTATTAAAACATCTTTCTGATTGGTTGGAAGAGATTGCCACATGGCAATAAGCTCGTCAGGTTAAAAAAACTATGTTACTGCTTTTTAATATATTTATTTATTTTATTCACAAAACATAAATATATACCATAACACCGTTTCCCTGTCGGGGTAGGCAGAGAGAAATAAGCGTCAGACTTTCTTTTCTCGACACATATATTTCGCCTCTTCTACATCCATACACCATCTCATGCAACTTCTACGATTTTACATTTATTTCTTTCAAAATATTATACAGTTGATCCAACCATACTTTCTTTGATCTTCCTCTGTAACATTTACATCTTACATTTGGAATTTATATTGGTTTTGTTAATATTTCTTCCTTTATTCATGCCTCGTATCCTAACCATAATCATTGTATTATTCTTCATCTTACACGACACATCAGCGTTAAGTTCACATTATGGACCGTATTTTGGAATACATTGTAACTCAATGTGTTATACTGAGTGGGCGCATTTCTACAACATTTTATTCCGGCTTTTTTTTAATACTAAAAAACGTTGTTAACTATCATCTTAGCAGATTTTGACACCTGTAGAACAATAAAACATTGTTAACTATCATCTTAGCAGATTTTGACACCTGTAGAACAATAAAACATTGTTAACTATCATCTTAGAAGATTTTGACACCTGTAGAACAATAAAACATTGTTAACTATCATCTTAGTAGATTTTGACATCTGTAGATCAAATAAAAAATATATTGAATTTCAAATTAAATAAATATATTGAAAAGCAGAAGACATGAATGAATGTTTAACATAAATGTGCTATGACTTTTATTATAAAATTGTGCTTTTTCTCTCCTTAAAGTTTGTCATATTGTCACGTTTGTTTTCTACTTTTTTGTATAATTCGACGAGGTGCACTTTTTCAATAAACTCTTCTTATTTTTTGTTATCTAAATGCTAATAAATCAATGAAACCACAACGTGAAATTTGTTTCATAATTTGTAAGATTACTCGTCAAGATATTATTCTTAACAAAAAAAAACTATATACACACTATCACTCAAAAAAGGACAGAACTCCATGCCTTAAATAACATGCATGCAGCACTAGCTTCATTCAAATCCATACATCTCGTCGTTCACCTCTTCTGTTACTCAAACTTTTTTCTTTTCCCTCAGTTAAAATAACTCCAACTATCTCCTTTCACTATTTTCTCGATTAATATTCTTCTCGCTCTTCTTTCATTTAAAATACATGAGTAATTAATTTTCTTTTAATTTTTTTTGTAAGTCTTTCGTTACTCATTCTCATATTATGGCAAAACCATCTCAAGATTATTATATTTTTTTTAACCTGGCGAGTTTATTGCCATGTGTCAATCTCTTCCAACCAACCAGAAAGATGTTTTATAGGCCTAAAGTGCTAACCAGACTGGAATCCTATTTTAAAAAATCTGGGTTCCAGCGGGGATCAAACCCGCAACCTCCAGATCGGCAGACAAGTGTCTTACCACCAGGCCACGGAGGTCTAATATTTATTTTCTTACATCTATAAATATTACCCACCTCTAACAACCAGTGTAACTCTTAGCACTAATACATATAAAAATACATTTATCGGTATTATGGATTTTTCTATCACCGTGTTAAAAATTTGAGTGAACATCTAAAATTTTTTAATCAAAGATTTATTACTTCCTTTGAAATATTTTTTTTCACAGACAACGCTTCAATTTACAAGGCGAGAACAACTTTCCCTTGAAATAGGGAGTGTCGTTCAAGAGCAAAAGAATAATTAGTTCCCTTGAAAGACTTCTAGTAATCTAGAATTGTATTTCGGGTGTCAGAAACTTGAGCAGAGCATCTTCACTAAATTAAAACTTGCAAAAATATTAGAAGACTCCTCGTGAAATGTTTATACATAGTTCATCTTATATCATTTTTTTATTTACTATTCAAAATGTTTTTTAAATCTTTAAATTTTCCTTTGTCTCGTAATTGAAAATATTTTTCACTGCCAGCTCAAGATGAAAATGAAACGATGAAAAAGACAAAAAATAACTAAAATTAAATCATTTTACTCAAAGCAAAACCTATGCCTATGGTGCCTATGCTCCCCACCTCTAAATTATATAAAAATCTTTTTTTGTACAACTATAGTACAGGATTTTTAACCTATTAGAGCTTCAGAATAACAAATTTACGAAAAGTAAAAAGACTGATGTTATTTTATATTTTTTATAATTAAATTTTCTCATTCGACTAATTAAAATGCTGGATAAATTAACTGAATTAGAAATATAAGAAAAAAAATCGTTATAATTATTTTCCATTAATTTATGTAGCATGTATTTTTAAGTAAAAGATTTGTACATAAAATAACTATTGAAATTATTATATAACATATGTATATTATTATCATGATGATGAAAAATGCTATTTTTTTAATTACGACGAATATTGAAAAGCGCGTAACGTTAGGAAATAAAGCTGTTTAAACATATGTACACAAACGTATAGTTTAAAAATCTGCTTAGATGAAAACCACAACAGTATTTTAGTGCCAACTTTGATGTATGGAAGTGAATATTGAAAGTAGAAAATGACTGAACCGAGCTGAACAAACGCTGTAGAAATGCTCGCACTAAATATAATACATGGAGTGACAGTGTATAACAGAATATGCAATGAAGGAATTAGAGATTAATGTGAATTTTAGGCTAATATGAAGAATTTTAATTTAAGGTGCTGAAAATATGAAGAAGAGCAAATATAAAATGCTAATCTAAGTGAAAGCTGTGATTGATTTAGTCTAGTGGATGATATTTTGAAAAAAAGGGAATGTTAAAAATTAGAGAGAAAACAGAAGCTGTAGAAAAGTATAGCGCTCTTTCATATATGTCTACTCCAACAGCAAAACGGTGCAATAGTATTTATTTATTTTTATAATGCTTCTGTATTTTTTTTCAAAACATTGTCAATTTGCTCAAGTTAAAAAAAATAT
>CATKWJ010001092.1:0-40545 GCA_949825065.1 Odontocerum albicorne
CGACCATAACAATAAAATAAATGTAAAATCTGTACATATCTCAAATTAATAATAATACTGTAATAACTTCTACACATATTCTGTAAGTAACGCCAAAATCATTGTACTATATTACATTTTTGTTGTATACAGTGCAACCTGGTTAGTTTTATGCCATGTGGCAATCTCTTCCAACCACGCAGAAAGATGTTAAATAAGTTTTGATTAAAACCAAAATGGAACCTTTTTTTTTATCTGAGTACCGACGGGAATCAAACACGCCACCCCGGAAGGGAAGATAGGCGTTTTGTCAACTATGCAATTGAGGTCGTGATCATAGAGTAATTAACAGATACTTGTACTATGACAAAAATATTGCAGCGTCTCGTCTGTAAATGCTCAGAGGTAAAACCAGCTACACGGAGAGATAGAGATCATGGGTTCGGATCTCTCTTCATGTAATATCATTTTATTTCATCGCCTTTTCGACGCAGAGCATTTAACGCAATGTTGTTGTTAAAAACATTAAGAAATACTACATAAATTTTAGCTTATTTACTTTTTAAACTAAAAATAAAATTGAGGAGAGTAAATGAAACTATTCAAGTGGTTCCCAAATAGTTGTTGCCAAACTATATACCATGATTCCCAAACGAAGTCCCAGGAGAGGGTTGGCAGATAGAGACACAACGAACATATAAAATATCAATTTGCGTACAAATTGAAAGCATTTATTTTCTTTTTAACAATATTTAATATAAAGTTTATGATATTATATTGTATATGATATAATATAGTATGTACAAATATATTTTAACGGGAAACTAAAGTTTTTTGTTGTTGTTAGTAAATCAAAACGAGTTTCGATTGAAGATATACTGAATACCATAGTAAATCATTTTCGAGTGAAACTCTATTTATTTGTTTCGTTGTGATTTATGATTTATGATCCCTCTATCCAGTTTCGAAATAATACATATTTTTAAATGTGTTCCTTAAAATGTGAAATCTTATTTAATAATTTTCTTACATAGATCAAAATCGCGAGTGACATAGGAGGCCGAATACAAGATTTTTTTTCTTAAAAAGGGTCTTGATGCCAAAAAGGCTGGAAATCTTTTCTGTATTGAGCGCAGTGTTAGAAAATCTATAATACAAAATGTATAAATAACATTGTTTTCAAATTTATTCACAAATATAGAACACCTTACGTAACTCGTGGATCTCACTTTCTGGGAACAGATAACACCTGTGGGTCGCGGCACAAGGGCTGAGAATAGCAGATCTCTTCGCAGAAAACGTAGGGTGAAAAGCCTGGTAAAGTTTAAGTTGCCGTCAATGAGGTAGTGGTTATTACGGTTGTTAGGTATCCTGGCATTACGGGATCGATTCCCAGCATGTTCGAGACTGAATTGCGCTATGCCAACATTATGCCACTTACTAGATTACTCGTACTACCATAACATGTGTTACGGTGATGTATATCACAAAAGTAGCGCTTAATAACTCAATCATTTTGGGCTCCCAATATACGAGTAGATTGCAATAAAATATTGAAGAAACTTCGTTTACATTTTTAATACTTTATTTGTCTCTAAGGTTTAAAAAAAATAATACGTTACGGATAACACAGTGTAAGTAATAATTTTCCTTTCTACGTGTAAGTATTCTTGACTATTTTTTAATACAGTTTCATTTACAAAATATGAAGTTTTTGAAAACATTTTTTTTAAAACGTATAATATAATATAATGAAGAAATATAATAAACCCTTTTTAAATTATACCACAGTAAGTAATTAATTGCAAAAGATGAGGAAAGACTAATATACATTTATAAACCACTGCAGAAGGTAAGTAACCAACAGTTCGTCGCCTTACATATTGACAATACTACCGCACTAAGAAAGGTTACAATTTTACTGTATTACACTTTTGTCGTATACAGTATAACCTGGTGGGTTTATCGCCATTTAATAATCTCTTCCAACCAATCAAAAAAGTTATGAACAACCCTTAAGTGAAAACAAGACAGCAATTCTTTTTTAAAAAATGGTATCAACGGGAATCGAACCCGCAACTTCGGGACATGAGATAGGCCATGGAGGTTGTCACAATGACATTACCTACGACGTAAACTAAACTGGGAACCGTTTTGTTTTTTTATGTCAACGGGAATCGAATCCAAAATCCCCGAGTGGATGACAGTGGTCTTACCAATTAGCATAAGGAGGTTTGTCAGAGGCAAATAAAAACTATTGAAAATATAGACTATTAAGAAATATTACAGTGTATAAAAAAATATATGATATTTTTTATACTTATCGCCACTTGGAGACTGACACCATGATATAATATATCATACTCGTATATTCGCACTTGTTCCCTGTTTACAAGTGGAAACTTTTCTGATCGATACCGATATATCACACAACATAACTTTACACGGGCATACTTTATTAGTATCTTAATTGGCGATAAAATGTTGCCACATAACTATGTAACTAGACTCAATATATGGAAACATTTTCATAAAATTGTCAAATAGACGTCATAAGTGGGATTGTGGTAGAACGCATGATTTCCATTTCCATTTGCATGTTTCGAATTGGATTGGATTATCAATCGTGAAAACAAATTGAAAGCTTCAGATTGTTTTTTTTCCCCATTTATGACAATGAACATTTTCTAGTTTGTTATCAACATAACAATAACTGTGCCCATTGTGTACAATATTTTATCCAATGGATGAGACCCGTTAATGAGATATCCAGCATCCCTTTTTGCCACCTTGAGTTTATACATTATTTGCTATATGGATATGTTATGTCAGAACTGGGATGACACATGCATTAACATAAATAAGCTTTTCTATAGATATCTCTAATACTTCGCACACGTGAGAATGAAGTATATCTTACAATAAGCAGCCCAGGCTTGATCGGGTCTTCCTTCACTTTTTGCATTTTGGTTTTACTTTTCTAGCATTACGTGAAAACCACACTTGGACTTTTTTTTATTTGTTTTTTTTTTTTGGAACTGAACCCAACTGGAAGATAATAGTTCTACTAACTAGGTCATATTCTGACCCATCATAACCGAACCCAACTGGAAGATGACAGTTCTACTAACTAGGTCATATTCTTACCCATTGTTTGCTTACTAAAATAATTTCAATAGTATTATTTTCGGGAAGGCATGTCGCTGATTCTGTACAAACTTGAGGATTCAATAATTAAAGGAAAATGAGTACTGAGCAATGCAAACATCATGGAGTATATTGAGGCATTTTGCAACTTACATTGAGTGTCGATAACCTTATACTCGCATTTATAATTTTCGATGTTTACCGTTGAATTATAGCAATAATTGTCGGCGATGAATTTTAATTTTATCCCCATCAAAAATTTGGAATTGATCTGTCAAGGTTGTGCTTGTTAAAGTGTAACAACTTGTACACAATACATGTTTAAGGTGGCATCCACCTAGATAGTCATTCCATTGACTTTGTAGAATTGACATCATACAATCATGAAGGATAAAGATAGCTTATCATCACTATAATAATATTTTTTAAATTTCTCCTAACAGTAATGTCACGAGGCACAACAATTTCGGAAAAAACAATAAAAAAATGGAATAAGATTGGATGACTCAGGCGCACGCAAATCGGTCAAGGGCGCCACGTTTTTTTTGATAACTTGTAGTTTGAATTGAAGCTTTATACGATGATTGACTTTTATCCGAGTCGGCCGCACGCTAATCGCAAATCCGCCGGCGCAGGGGGTACCATCGCACGGTGGGTCGAAAACGACCCTCCTATAGGCATTGGAAAAATATAAGATTTTTAATATGATTTTATTAATGTATTTCAGACATAATATGGTATAAATGATATAAATCATGATCTTACTATGCCATTGATATTTGTTTGCATTTTTTTGTCTTTCAACCATCATGGAAATATGGTAAACTACAAAACGACCACCTCTCACCCTTGATGGCTTGCGTTAAACAGTGAATTCAAAATAAGATTTCTCTTCAATTACGAAATATGTTTCTTCACAACTTCTTTTTTCTGGTCCTTTCCTAGTATTTAGTGTAATTTGCAAACATTTTAATTTATAATATACGACACAAACGAAGAATATTATGTCATTTATAAATACTAGTAGCTTCACACAAAGATCCTCATTGGTCGTTTCCATAGTAATGATCCTCTCCACCTTTCATCAAAAAGCTCACGGTTATTTAAAGAAGCAATTGACCAGGTCTCTGAAAGCGCTATTACGTCATGACCAGATATTGTCGAGTTGTTACAAAAAATGACGTCTTAGTATTCAAACCTCGAACATTCTGATATTAGACACTCAAATGATTATGATGCCGACTAGACAACATTAGATGACTCCGGAGGTAGACATTCGACCCCTGGTAAACGAGGTGCCTCCAAGCTAGTGGTCCATTCCTTTCTAAAAGTGTTTCAAGGACAATTATTTGGGTTAAGAATATTGATAATGCGGTTAATATTCATACCCAGTTTGAAACAAGTATAATCACCCCTCGATTTAATTTTGGTAACAGATAACAAGGCTGTGTCGTTAATTTTTTTTAATATAATTAATTTGTGAATGGCAAGTCGTAATCTTCCACACAGCAATTGGGATGAGTCTACGTAGCTCTTATCTAATTGGTTGGAAGAAGTTGCTCTCAATTTGTATACTTGGCAATAAAATATCTAAATTAATAAATAAATATCTTAAGATGGGTGTGTGGATTAACACTCTCTACTTACAATATTTGGATTTTTTGTTTTCCTGTATGGACAGCTTATCACCAAGATTTCAATTTACAAAAAAATATCAACAAATCTAAAATATTTTAATTTGGATTTTTTTCACTTCTAACACTTTTACGTAACAAACAAAATATACAGAAATTCTTAAAAATACAAAAAATTCTAAAATCGAAAGTTTTCAAACTCAACGGTGAGTGAGATTTGTTGATAATAATAGAACAGTGAAAACTTTTTAAATATAATGTGTTTTCAATAAAAAAATCTGCAAGTGTTGTTTCCAATCCTGTGTGTGTCGTGCCGCCGCGCGGTACGTGGGCGGTACGTATACAAGTCTGGTTGCTGAGATAATATACAAAATTCGGCACGAGGAAAATAAGTCGCAAAATTTACATAATTAAATAACCTTGACTGGAAACCTAACGATCAAAAAGGATAAATCCCTACAAATTAGGTATATTAACCGAAACGTATTTATTTATACGTATAAACAAAACAACATAAAACGTGAGAATTTCTATATATACTCGTAAATATATTTAGAATGTAGGAATTTTCAATCAGAATTTCTATATAATAAACATTATTCTTCTAAAGGTGTCTCCTATCGCAGGTTGGTCCACATCATGGCGATCCTTATTATATTCACTGCAGTTCGGAATAACTCCCAAACCACTCCCGCAAGTTCTTAAGCCAAGATATGCGGCCTCGTTTACCATTTATTTTTCCTTCGATCAATTGTGAAATTTCGTATATTGTGCCCCACCAATCCTCGCCTTGATTTCCTGAAAGGAATCCCATTTTTCATTTCTCCACGTTCCCAAATATTTGTATTGGGTCACGTGTTGTATAAACAAATAGGTGGTTTCATAAATGAAAACAGTACGTTAAAAGAGGATGTCTATCTCCTTTTTTTGTTATTATTTTACTATGGAACTTGACAGAATAATACAATTCACAAGGAAAGTATAATATGTATAATAACAGTAAACATAAAGTATAATAACAGTAAACATGTAATAAAGTTCTACATGAAACAGAAATAATAAAAGGATATAATAAATACTGCGGAAATGCGTAATAAAATATTACTGGTCATTCGTTGTTAGTCCATGGTCAAAACGTCGGTGAACATTTCCGAGGAGATATGAGAACAATATACTATATATGGTAAACATGTCAACGGTTTCTCACATAAATGTACAAAAACATCAAGAGAATATTAAAAACTGTATGGCCCCCGTTACACGCTCAATCTAGATCGCAATCCGTGATCGCAATCAATGATCGCGGTCAAGATTGACCGTGTAATGAGCGGATTGATGGATTGATCAATCGGATCGCAAAATATCTGGATATTTTGAAATCACGCTTGCGATCCGCTGCTCGCGATCGGGATTGTTCGTGTGAGGTCGTGTAAGATCGCGTCAGTCAACGTTTACACACCGATAGAGATGGACGTATGCTCTCTATCGGGAATTTTAAAGAAAATAAAGCCGCAATCGGCTGAATTGACGATAAATAAATAAATAAACAAGTTGACGTGAGAAAAAAAATGTCTGAGATCGAATTATAGGAGATAATTTAAAATAATTACAAATTCAAGCTTCACTGATAGATGCAGGAGACATGATAACAGAAAATTTAAGGTCTTCAATATTTCTGCCTGTAGCAAGATAACGCAATGTTACTGCTAATTTTTCTTCAGGTGTTTTACTTTTTCTCATACAAGTATCTTGTTTAGATATGTATGGGGTTACCATTTCTAAGAACTCATCAAAACATTTTCCACTCATCCTGAAGTCATTTTTATAGTCATCTTTTTAAGCAGTTAATCGTATTTATTTTAGTAGATTTAAATGGGTATACAATTCTCTCATTCGTAGCCACTATTTAACCAAATGTTTCCTTCGAACTCGCTAATTCAAAGTTACGGCCAGAACTAGGGCTACAACAGCTTATATTTTTTTTATTTTTACGTCCATTTTGAGTTGAGAAAGATGTTGACGCAGCGACTGCGGCGTGTGGACTGATGGAAATCGGATTGATCGTGTAATGTAGTCGCGCGATCCGTCAATCGTGATCGTCGATTTGGATCGCGGATTGCGATCCAGATTGAGCGTGTAACGGGCGCCTAACTCATAATTAAATTGTGTTTGCCGATCACATTTATAGAGATATCGGTAGAATGTGAGTTTGTAATTTTTGCGAAAATTGGTCACTTGTAAACCCAACATACTTGGGTACATATAAACTTAGTGCTTCTAGAATCGCGGCGCGGCGGCTTCTAGAATAACAGTTAAAGCAACCTAGAAAAACCTTTATTAGGAATATCGCAATGGATTCTTGCCTTCTTGTTTCGAGGCTTCTATAGTTACACATCGTGAGAAGTTCGGCATGGTGAGCATATTTTGGGTAATCGCCCTTTGTTCTGTACCATAGATATCTGAGGTTTTTTTTTTGTATTGTATATGTTCTATTTTTTTATTTGATCTGATGAGGAGCCCAAACCGTAGATGCATATTCTAATTTGGTTCTAATTAGATAATTATATAAGTTTCGGAGGATATCGGTGCTGTTAAATTCTCTTGATATTCTCATTATAAAACCGAGTAGTTTGTAACAGTCCGATAGCAAACGTGAGACATGGTTAACGAACGTGAGTCCGACATCAAAAGTTACGCCCAAATCTTTGAATTCAGAAACTCTGTTTAGTGCCACTCCCTGTATAGTATACTGATGGTGGATTGGTGAAAACGATCGACTATAAGATACACAGACACATTTATTAATGTTGAACAGAAGATGATTTTGCTCATTCCAGGAGACTAGGGAGTCTAGGTCCTGTTGTAACTGTGCACAGTCGTGAGGTGAATTGATCTTTTTGAAAAATTTCAAGTCATCAGCGAACAATAACCATGTCGAGTGACTTATGGAATTTTGAATGTCGTCTGTTAATATGAGGAATAATAGGGGACCTAAATTGGATCCTTGTGGTATACCAGATCTTGCGATAAATTCCACAGAAGACTTGTTACGGATTGTTACGTATTGAGATCTTTCTTTTAGGTATGATGCAAATAATCCAATTAGATTATCGCCAAGTTTATGTATTTTTTTTAGTAATATATCGTGATCAACTTTGTCGAAAGCTTTCTGGAAGTCTGTATATATTACGTCCATTTGTGAAAGTTCGTCTAAGTTTGACGCAATCTTTTGCGTGAGAGAGAGAAGGTTAGTAACAGTCGATCGTTTTGGCAAAAAGCCATGCTGGTTTCCAATAAGTCTTGTTGATACTTGGTGGGTCAATTGGTTGCATAAGACAGTTTCGAAAATTTTTGGAAGCAAAGAGAGAACAGCTACAGGTCTGTAATTGTGAGAGTCTAACGGGTCTCCCGATTTGAAGATAGGGCAGACCCTGGTTGTCTTCCAGCTTACGGGAAATGTATTGGTTTTTATGCTCAAGTTAAATATGTAGCAGATGGGATCACACACGTATTTCGCATAGACTTTGAAAATGTCGGCTGATAACCCATTTGGTCCGATTGCTTTGTCGGTTTGCAAGGAGTTTATGCTTTTCAACACTTCTTTCTTAGAAATGGAATGGAGCGATATGCTTCTGCTATCTGACGAACTGTATTTTTTATGCCATATTTAGCCGTTGAATCTAGGTAAACTGATTGAAAATATTGTCCAAAGTTTTCTGCAATATTTTGGGGGTCTTCGGTTATAATGTCTCCCAGTTTCATAGATTTGAAGCTAGTTTTGTTCGTTTTTCTATTCTTTACATGATTCCAAAGATCCGAAGGGTTGTTTCGGATATCGGTCTCTATCTCTACTCATGGCGCGATTGTTTTATTTGAGTTTTTAATTTGGCTCTCAGCCTCGAATATTCAGCCTGATTTCTGCTTTGAAGATAATTTTTGTGAAGTTTGTTTTTATTTTTGAGATCTCGGATTATATCGACATTGAACCAAACTGGATAGTTGAGCAAATTTGGTAGATTATGTTTTTGTGGGACGCAGATATCTAGCGTTCCGTAAATGACACTGTGCAAGTACTCTACGGCTTCGTCAATATTATCTATACTATACAGGGTGTTCCAATCGAAATGTAGTAAAATGTTCTTTAAGAGTAAAAAAATTGTCTTATAGTAGTTATATGTAGGACGGGAGTCGCGCGGGGAGGGGGGAGGAGCCCTGAGTGGCGAAGGGTGGTACTTGCGGCCCCTCCCTCGGCCCACACATCTCACCTGGATCTACACGGAGAGTGTCGGATGATGTCTATCTTCCTTTACAAAGCACTCCAACGATCTGTCCACCTTGCAGTTGGTATTGCTTAATACTAGGTCCAGCATATTGCCGTATTCGTTATTTATGTGATTGTATTGGACAAGATCGTTGGATTGAAGAAAGCAGTCATAATCCAACAATACTTCCGTGGATTCGTTATTCAAATTAAAATCTCCTATAATTAAAACATTTTTGTTGCGTAACCTAAGATTGTCCAAATTCAGAGAGTCATAAAATTTTTGTCTGGTTTCGTCGGCACCCGTGCACTCGAAGTAAACTACACAAATATAAATTGTTGTATTGTTTATCCTGCACCTCACCCAGATGTCTTGGTCCTTTGAAATTTCTAGTTCAAATATGCGTTCGCAGGGAATCTTTTGGTTTACAGCCAGCAACACCCCGCGCCCGCGCCCGCGCTCACCCGCGTCACTCTAGAACACATGGTATTCATTTGTTTCGAATAGTTCTCTATTTTGAACAGACGGACACAACCAGGATTCCGTGAGCGCTATTATGTCCGCATTTTGTAATAGCGTATTGTCCCGGAATTCTTGAAGTTTGGTATTGAGACCTCTTACGTTTTGGTACAAAATTCTAATTTTTCCTGTTTTAGAAATACATTTGTCATGAATTATGAACAATTATGTAGATATACGAGTACATTCGTCATTCATTATGAATAATGATTGATAACCTACGTTACTAAAGAAAACGTTTCCAAATACATTTTTAAACAATGAGAAGTTTTTCATTTTCGTTCTCAAAAACGCTTTTCTATAAATTTGCTGGCATTCACATTTAATGGAGATTTTCACGGCAAATGTTCATTTTTCAAAAAAAGTTCTGTGGAATTACTGCATGCAGGGTGTTTTCGAAAGTAAGCCGATTACAGTAATGTATTTTTTAATGTAATGTAAGGAAGTAAGCCTCTGTGGTCTAGTTGACCAGTCGTCTATCTTCCAGCCCGGAGGTTGCGGGTTCAATTTCCGTTGGCATATTTAAAAAAAAGCCATATTTCATCATAAGTCAAAATTAGCCTAGCAATGTTTCATATTGAACCAAGTACTGAAGATACGAGCACGTTCTAATTGAACTGATGCCAACACAAAGCAATGCGGTAGGTATACGAGTATATTAAATAGGTAAATACTGAGTCATGTTAACATAAATAATTCACACAAATAGAAAAACAAATTGAGTTGCAATCATAAAGAAGCAAGACAAGAAATATTAACCCAATGACCACAAATGTGTTTTTGCACGGATAGGTGCAACTCGTATATAAATGTAATCATAAAGAAGCAAGACAAGAAATATTAACCCAATGACCACAAATGTGTTTTTGCACGGATAGGTGCATATATAAATGAATCGTGAATGAATAAAACCTTACTAAAAATATTGCTCCGATCTAAAAATAAATCACGTTGGTACTCGTATAATGCTTAGCTTCGTACCGGAGGTTTCAGACTTGATAACAGGCGAATATTTTTCTCGAAATGTGTAAAACATAACCCAAATCATTTTATTTATTTAACTATTCTTTGCATTCTCTTCTTTTTTATTTTTTTATTATCTCAGCTTATTTTAAAATATTGTATGAGAACATGTTTTTTCATCTTAATTGGCGCAAACCATTTTCTTTTTAATACTGTTATAAACGATTTTATGAAGAGGATATTTTTATGACTAGCCAAGAAGTTGTTAAATTCAAATAAGAATATACAAACTAGTAATTTAATTACCTTTGCACAAAATAATGCATAAGGTTTGTCATGTTACACCCAAAAGTCACATCTATGCTCAGTCTACTAGTGGATACCTAATTATAGGTAAATTTATAATGACCTCCATAGCCTAGTTGGTAAGACACCTGACTTCCAACTCAGGGGTTATGGGTTTGATTCCCGTTGGAACCCAGATTTTTTTAAAAAGGATTTCAGTCTGGTTTTTAATTAAGGCCTCTTTAATATATATTATAATATATGGTTGGTTGAAAGAGTTTGCCACACGGCAATACATCTGTCAGGTTGTACTGTGTACAAGAAAGTGTAATACAATGTAGTCACTTATCAATGACTCAATCTTTTTACACTCAGTTCTTTAAGTAGCCAAAAAGAAAAAAAGGGGCCCAGCCCTATTTTCAAATAAAGGTAGATCTTTCTGCTGCGTTAAAAAAAAGTAAAACATGGCAAAGAATTCGTCAGGTTATTTTGTATTCGACTAAAGTATAATATCACGCATTTCTAGTGCCCTAGTGCTTAACGTGCAGGTGTTTCGGGTTCAACTCCCGGTGGTGATTTTACTTTCACACGCAATTTTTCATCTGAATATATCATCCTAATATATTCAAATGAAAATAGTAGCTGCCCAACGGTGAAGCATACTCGTGCATCTCATATTGAATTTAAGTTACAGATTTTTTAAGCGGAAGAAAATAGATTAAAATAGCAGTCACAACTCACACCCGTATGTATCAATATATTGTTAGCAAGTGTACATTTTCTTGATGTAAGTTATTTTTATACGTGTTTTATTCGTTCTGAATGCTCAAATTATTTCAATGTTTTTTTCTTAACAAAATCGTTCAAATTTCTAGTAGGATTAGCAGTGAAGTAAACTAGTCTGACCTGTCTGGCTATTAAATACAGTAAGCATAAATAATGGATTAACAAAAACATGAAATACTCAAAGTAAAGGATATAAATTTAGTGGATAGGGGGTTAAACATTTCGTAGGCGTATTATAAATGGGCCTCCACCCAGCTGTGAGAGAGGTTGGGAAGTTATTCATGTGTGTGTTGTTAATAGCTCGCGGAAAAAAAAGAAAATTGATCCTACGCAATGCTTTCTATGTTTACACAACTTAATGTAAAATTCATTTCGTTTTCCAGATAAAAACGATTTTCAGAAAGCTGTTGTAAAATTGCTTTAAATGCTTAGATGTGTTATAATTGATTAAAATTTATTTTATTTTATACTTAAGTTAGAAATATCTCAAGTTTTCCCTCAATTTTGATATAATGATTGATTTATTATAAGTTTTCATCTGCATTACCTTTGACTTTGATAACGACGTAGTTGTATATTAAAAAAGTCCTTATAATACTACGCGTCACTAAGGCTTTTATTTAAAATTTCTGAATTGAATATCTGTTCTCTCTATCTACCCCAATAGGAATATGGTTTGATGGGTATGATTGTGATTAAATCATTTCAGAAACATTAATGATATAATTCAGTTCGATTCCACTATCACCTAACATATGCTGTTATGGGAGACAAAATAAGACCCCATCCCGGGCGATCTACACTACAAGATCTAAATCTTCTTTATTTGTCACTTAGTGGCGAAGAAGAAACTGCCCAAAGGGACTCTTTCTCTGGCGGGAACACAGCTGATTGTAAAAAGAATAATAAAGACGACGGAATTAAGGTTCGACGTCACGGGAAAATGAAAAGGACTTGCAAAGCAGTATATTATATACTTGAAAATCGACTTAATGTCTAGAGTTCAAAGAGCCCAGCAAGTTGTCTATACTTTAGCAGAAAACCATAATTATATAATAATTTATTGCAAGTTATGTTTTTCGAACTGAAATAAACAAAAATAGTCTTTTCAGTCACTTGCAATTTAAGTTAATATTTTTCAACGATAAACACGTGTTCCAAACAGCTACATAAAAATCATTCAATCTCCTAGGATTGACGAAGCGTCCTTTTTCTAGCTTTTTGGTTTATGGCAATTCTCCCTTTTCACAATTAACTCTCCCGTCTTCTAGCCATTGATGACATTTTTAGATTTGTATTTGTTTGTTTTATTTTTTAGTTCTATTAGTTATACAACGTTGTTTCTTTTATACATCAATAATGTGAATCTTTCACACTATATTTAAAATAATATCAAAGTTGGTTGGAAGAAGTTGCTACTTATCAATAAACCCAACACATTAGATACTGAAAAATTAAGTATTTCAATAAATAAATCATTAAATACGAGTATTATGATGAAACGAATAAATATTAAGAAAAAATCTCAGCTAGGAAAATACTACCAAATAATGTCGAAGAATAATAGATTATATAATACTCGTATAATGTAATTAGTAGCTTCACAATATCCGGTTAATTCGTTTTATTCCATCAACAGCTCAGCAGCTCAGCTCAGTCGAAGATTCTTCTCCTCGACAAAAACATATTGCACAAAAAAGTTCAAATCAGATTAAGTGAGCAAAAACTCAATGAAAATACTCGGCATAAAAACCACCAAAAGCTGGTACACACCAATAAAGCGTGGACACTCGAGGATATACGAGTCCGAGTACTCGTGCTATTCGTAATCGTACTTCGATCGCGTGAGCAGATAATGGATAATTGAGCCGGACGCTACAGAGCCCGCGACCGCACCCGCACCAGCACCCGTACCCGCACCCGTACCCTGGACATTCAATTGTTGCAGAAATCTTCACAAAACACTTCATTGAATATCTCTTCAAGTGCTTTTTTCTGACCATGCTTTTCCATACATGAATTTGACAAAACTTCTTTACATTGTATGTACTATTTTTCTAAAACTTGATAATATATTATATACTTAACGAGCACCGTGTCCTAGTTGGTAAGATGCCTGTCTTCGAAACCGGGGGTTGCGGTTTGATTTCCGTTGGTAGCCAGATTTTTTTTTAAAAAGGCCCCAGTCTGGTTTTAATTTAAGGATTGTTTCCACGCCTTTCTGGTCAGTTAGAAGAGATTAATCACCACGTAACAATAAACCCTGCGTGTTATAATATAAACAATTAAATACATATACTCGTAATACAATAAAAATCTTAGAATATAACATGTTTTTACATTTTTCCCTTAACGTGTTTATACTGAGTTAATTGTAGAAAATAATGTGTAATTGAAATTTTGAACATTACCCAGATTATACTCATACAATTAAACTACTGTTTGGGGTAAGAACTAACTTTCTTTTAATGTATTCAACTTACCTACTCAGTCCGTTATGATCGATAAGATTATTAATATTGTGTTATTTCTACGAGTACAGTTAAATTAAATAGTATTCATCTCATATTTATTTAGCGGTACGCGTTTTATTTTGTATTTAATTAATCTATATTTTTTAAATCATACAAATAATTAAAATATTTGTATACATTTACTTTACATGTGTGCATACATCACTTGAATAATAAACGTCTCATCCTAAGAATACTCGGTATGAGATCAAATAGATGAAGAACAGCAAAGAAATGGAAAGTGATAAAAAATGTAATTTACGTTCCCATATTTTGGGGCATGCAACATCTCCAATGGCCCGGCCCCACCAAGGAGGTCGGTATATTTTTGGAAATGTCCAGCGTCGACTTTTCATCGGATCTGATAATTTGCCCTTGAGCGTCTTGTTGAATAACAAACTGAGGTGAACACAATGTATACGTCAGCCCGGTTATTATTATTGGCTCTCATTTAACGCTTCTCTGTAACATACATGTGTCACATGTCATGTATGAAAAGGAACTCTGTATCTATTGTATGGCGTGGCTAACATCTCCATTTATCAGTGCATGAAACCATCACGGTAAATTGTTGTACTCGTACATCATTGTTTTCTTGTAGCGCACGTGTTATGTAAATAATAAAAATAAAATCATGAGTTTGCGTTTATTATTTAATTATCTAGTTTTAAATTCGTTTCCATTTCAGTGTCGGTGAACTTACTTTTATTAAATCATCATCGTCATCAGTAAAAATGGTTCACCCCAATCTAAATTATTCGTGGTTTTTATCCACAATTCGATTTCAACCCTTTAATGTTTATATGCACCCAACTCATTTTGAAACCATTTAAGGACGATGCGGTCATCCAAATATATTTAAGAGAAAAATATGGGTTTTTTGTTAAACTTTTATATGTATTTGCGTATCATTTTTACTCATTTTACTATAAACATAAACAGGCACGAAAATATATAATTTTTATATCAAAACTTTATAGCGCTATTTGTAATTTTAACCACTACTCTATTGCAAATAAATTAAATATTCTTCACATATATTTTTATGTACATTTGAGACTGATAATGGGTGTAGTCTTTTATTTGTACATCGTCAATGGAGCCTTATATTCAACTCCTTTCAGTCAGAGGTTGTGATATCTAATTAATGCCATAGCATAGACGACTGTACGAGTATTTCCCTACATTACTTATCTACACTCATATTCAGTACTCTCTGTAATCTAAGTATAATATGGATGGGTGTGGCCACGCTGTCACTCTTGAAAAGGTTTATCCATGTTTAGATAGCAAAAGTAATGGTTTAGACCTATTTCACAACCCACGCTGCTTTATATGACATGCGATGGACGGATTATATTAGGTCTTTTCTTTTCTCCTTCTTCAATCAGTGGCCATTTTTTATATGAAAATAAATTACGAAATAATTATCTTACTTCAATAATGTTCTAAAATAATTTGGCATGACGAAAATATGGATTGAGCGGTCTATACTTAGAATAACCAACATCTCTAGTACCTCCATAACACTGTATAGAGTGGTAATAGAAACATTTTATTTATTTATTTAACACTTTTATTGCAATACAATCTGGCGGGCTTATTGCCAGGCGGCAATCTCTTCCAACCAACCAGACAAAAGTAAATGAAGCAAGTTACGTGGTCGCATAAATCATTCAAATGACTATCCATCCCCACGAAATCCATAAACATATACGTGAGAACATGCCCACAAACCCCACAAAGACGGACAATCACCCGAACACTATTTTTCATATAAAGTGAGATATCATCAATCAAAAGGAAAGGAAAGGATGGTGGAGAGGAAAGGAAAAGAAAAATCAGGAATGAAGCACGTTATTTTACTGACTAGAAATTAAGAGTTTTTTCAGTCGCTTCTTAAAGCATGCCAAGGACGGAGCGAGTCTTATATTGGTTTGTAACTGATTCCAGAGTCTCACTGCATGGACAGTAAAGGACGACGTGAAAAAAGAAGAGCGGTGAACTGGAAAGGCCAATAAACAATCTCTGTTTGAGCGTAGCGCTAATCCATGATTGGAAAGACGCTGAAAATTTTCGGCGAGATAAGAGGGTGTGGCGGGACAGTTAAGGATATTATACAATAGAGACAGTATGTGAATTTGGCGTCTATTTCTAACATTCAACCAGTTCAATGCCTTCTGGTATGAAGTTATATGATCGTACTTTCGTAGGTTGAAAATAAATCTTAGGCACACATTTTGAAGACGCTGTAATTTGTCCAGCTGTTCCTCTGTAACATCCAAGTAACATACGTCCGCATAGTCCAGAATCGGAAAGAGCAGAGATTGTACGAGTAAAATTTTGGTTTTAGTTGGTAGAAATCTTTGCAACACTTTAAGGGAATGAAGGCTGAAGAAGATCCTTCGGCTTACCTCATTTATTTGATCTCGCCATGAGAGAGTGTTATCTATTAGCACTCCTAGGTTTTTAACAGTTTTATGTAATGGTATAATAGAGCCATCAAGTAATATTGGAGGAAGTAAGTCAGTGTTGAATTTACCGAGAAGCTGAGGGCTGCCAATGAGGATCGCTTGAGACTTCTTAGGATTGATGAGTAAGCCATGCTCCCCAGTCCACTCCGAGATCGATTGAAGGTCCGTATTTAAATTGTTCAAAGCAAAACATTAAGAGAGAAGGAAATATGGATTGAGCGGTCTATACTTAGAATAACCAACATCTCTAGTACCTCCATAACACTGTATAGAGTGGTAATAGAAACATTAAGAGAGAAGGAAATAAACATGATAGATACCTTCGCTTCGAGGTATGATGGCGGATGCTCTATATCACATGGATTGCAAGGCGCACCAACTATCCTCCAACAATTAGAGATTTTCGAAAGATTTTCTACAATATGCAGAAAAAGAATCTCCACGTCATTTGGACTTCTTGCCAGAAAGGATAACGAAAGTCCGGAGAAGCTGGTGATCGCGGAGAAAGCTGAGAAATAACTAAAAGTAAGTTGTCGTAAAAGATGGACGGACCAAAGAAAAAAGTTAACAAAATCCTCTTTAAAAGCTACATTAAACATGACCCAGAATAGGACCGTATGGAGACAGATAGTGCACAAAGTTCCAGACATACTCGTATGTTAACAGAGGACCACGATGTTCAGCATTGAGCACGCAATGAATAATATGTGTCCAAGATTTTCCAACAAAAAGTTCGTTGCGTCTGGTACGAGTGGTTGTAAAAATGCTCTAGCCCAGGGGTCTCCAAACTACAGCCCGCGGGCCAACACCGGCCCGCGAGCACCACCAATCCGGCCCGCGGTAGCGGGCCGGATATGCCCGGTATCCAGCCCGTCATAGTTTATTTTGATTACGGAGCGGAAGACAAGCGTCTTACCAACTAAACCACCTATGCCGTCAGAGCAATAAATCTGGTGAAAATGCATTTGTCAATTTTTTAATTTTTTTTTTAAGAATAGATATGACCGAAGTCATAGGTATCCTTATACCCTCGAACACCGGGCGGAAAAAGGGACTGTGTCGTTCGAGGGGAGTAGCACGGCGTGGGGTTCGAACCGATGACCTTCTGCACGGTAGTCCAGCGCATTACCACGCGGCCATGCACCTCGATATTATAGTTTTTACAAGTATTCTAATCTCTCATAATAATGCGTCTTTTTTTATACTACTCGTAGATATAAAATAAATCTATTTTACCTCGTCATAAGTCTTAGTTCAATCCTTCCCCATGGTCATAAAAATATGTTTAAATTAATTTAAATAGACTACATTAATTTAATATACGCTCAAAGATTATTGAGTCGTAATCTCTACAGATGTCCGTTTACTTCGTCGATTTATCAAATGACTTGCTTATTTTTGCAATACAACCATAATATTATACTTAACATATATAATATATACTAATTTTGAATTTATAAAAACATTTCTTCCAATTTTAAAGCTGTTTTTAGGAGTCAATAGTCGACTAAAAATACTAAAATATTATACAATAACTGAAAAAATCGTGAAAATGACTGAGCTACAAATGGTTCACTTTTATACAATTGTAATGAAAATAACGTAAAATCTTTGATATTTTAAATAAAGTAATAACGAATAATCAAAAAAATTTAATTTGACTCGAACATTGAAGACATTGATCTTCAATGGTAAATGTACGAATAGCTGTAAAAAAGTTCAGACCAATTCCACTTAACGGCTCCATAAGCATCAGCTTAACACTCCTTTCTTTACAATTTTTTTTAAATAGTTGCATGACATTTAAAAGGTTTTTTTTTAATTTGATGTCCAAATTTTTTATCTCCAGTGCGCTTCTGTCAATATTTTTACTGAATGCAACATAGGGAGAAAAAGTGACCACAGAAAAAAATAACGACCAGTAATTAGAGGCAAACTGCCTAAAGATAGAAACATCGAAAATAACAAAACAGGTATTATTTTTATTAAATGTGCTACTAACTTGTTTAAAATTAAATCAACATTAGTTTTTGCAACAAAGAAACGAAACAATTGTAATCATTCATGGGATCAACAATCCGAAAGTGTTTTGATTTCGTTTCTACATTTATTAAATTCTTGTTCTTTGATATTTTCTCGGAGGTACTTGATTAATTCATCATTACAAAAAGGATTGCTCCTTTAAATGAGACGTAAAATATTAAGCCATAGCTATCGTAGCCTAAGCGTAATTATAAAAAAATGCAATACTTAACCTTTTTTATTTGTTACATTATCTGTATAAAATTGAAAGTATTTAACAGAAATTTGAAAAAATATACTCTTTTTTTGTTCCTTGAGTCATTCTTGTCCTAACGCAAAAGCTATTTCACTTTCGTTAATACGTTTCTTTCAATGTATATTCTTTTTTTTACACATAATAGCTTTAATAATAAGATTTTATACATTTTAGTTAGATTTCCGTCATAGTTTAATTCAGTCCACTTGAAAAGAAGTAATTCTCACTCGTATTATAATTTGTTAAAAATATTTAGTTAAAGTTATTTCAGAACAATGACAATTTCAAAACTCGGAACATATATTATATACTCGTATATACACTATGTAAAGAAAATAAATTAATGAATATCATTTTATATACGCAAACATAAAAAGGGGTTTAAAATACTCAACGCGAGGCCTATCTAAAGTAAATTTGTCTAAGTTTTTAAAGGTTAATAATAATAATTTGATAAGGAATAATCTACTCATATTTCCTCGCCGAACCGGAAAACGCAATATGTTTACATTAATTATTCAATACGCTTTGTGCAAAAACGGAACACCAGAAGCGCGGATGGTTCTGGAAACGTAACTTGTTTTGCAAAGTAGTCTCAATGAATCCAACGGCCTTGAGGATCGACTGAGGAAACGGAGATTCTTAAAGCGTTTTATTTTATTAAATTTGTTTACGTGTGGTTAGAAGTGTCCGTTTGGCCGATGATAATGATGAATATTTTATTACGAGTACTATAGAAGGTAAACATTGCCGAGCCAAGCGTGAAGAAAGGTTCTTTACTTTAAATCAGGGTCTGTTGAAATTCGTACGCCCTGTGGAGGACGTTACGGGGAATTGGCCAAATTATTAATAGCTTCAGCCTGTTTAAAATCACGTAACACTATGTGTATTTACTATTGTGGTACCTCACTGGACCTCGTTTTCGTAAGAGGAGTTTGTTCGTGTAGTTTACGTGTTGGCATCCTGACCCAAAGGTCATTAATAATAATAGAAATAATGGTGATTCATACGTGTATAATGCTCCTTTTGGCGAAAATACAGTGTAAAAATATCCACACATTCCTATCATCGATTAAGAGATTTTTTCTTATCTAAAATACATAAAAAAAATCGCGTCATACATGCTTACTGTTTTTTTTTTAATCAGTTTTCCTCCACCGTATTCCGCAGATTTTTCATGTATAGTCATCAAATATTTTCTAAACATTTTTGTCTCAAATAATAATTTGTGTTGTATTTTTTTTTCAATATTTCCATTCCACTGAATCAAATATTTTCTCTTCAAAAAGTAGTTGCAAGTCATGCATTACACTAATTTATACAACTAAGGTAAAAAAATATAGCATACTCAATAACTCATGTCCTTAGTTTTATGCATATATATGATAGATGTAATGTGATGAAACCAAGGTTATATTTGTAACACAAAGTCGATTATTGACATAAGAAAAGTAATGAAAACCGTGTCCTTAATGTGTAGGATGTCATTTTAATTTGTGATCTAGTCTCGCGCTTGAATGACTTGACCGTTATTTTTTCCTTATAAAAATCGAAAATATTTGACGTTGGAAATCTTGTTGATATTCACATGTCCATGAATTATTATAAAAAATAAATTATAACAAAACGATATCTTTATTTTATCAATTTTGACAAACTGATATTTGAAAAAATAATCTATTTCTGCATTTCATTCATTCTTAAAAAAAACATTTCTCTATTATTTTCCTAAACATTTTATTTTTTTGACATGTGTATATTTTTATATGCAAATTATATAGAATTTGATACAAATATACGATTATTAATGCTTTAAGATAGCTATCGTCGTATTTTTTCCTAATATTCTGAAGACGAAAGAATTTTAACGACTTAAAAGTAATTAATAAGTTACCCAATGCAAAAAACATTTCTCTATTATTTTCCTAAACATTGTATTTTTTTTGACATGTGTATATTTTTATATGCAAATTATATAGAATTTGATACAAATATACGATTATTAATGCTTTAAGATAGCTATCGTCGTATTTTTTCCTAATATTCTGAAGACGAAAGAATTTTAACGACTTAAAAGTAATTAATAAGTTACCCAATGCAATCTGCCGTATACCATATCTAAAAAATCGTTAATTTACAGAAAACTTCTTATACAGAGGAAAAATGTTGATATCATGGAAAACGTATTTATTATTCATGAAGTATTAGCATCGAAAGTTTAACTTTGAAATAATTGTCATATAAGTTCGTCTGTTGTGTTCAAATTAACTTTATCGACCTAAATAATCAATGTTCCCCGACAACTCCCTTCTAAGGAAATATGACAAAAAAAACCTTTTAATTCATCAATGTGTGTCGTAACTTACTTAAAAGATCAATAAAAAACTTTTTGATAACATTGTTATACGACAGAAGCGAAGAACAGCGCTTTTGTCAGCGCTGCTCATTGTTTTCAACATGTACAATAGTTTGATACCAATGTTCTTTGTTTTCAGCTTTTTTCAGCAGCACAGACAATGGGAAACATACTTGTCGCTCATAATATACGAATAGGTCTATCTAATTCGTTATAGAACTGAGTCCAGTCAGGAGTTATAGGTGACCCGTTTTCTATTACGACTTTAAAGATCAAAAATGAGCTTGTTTGAACACTTTAATCCAGTGGAAGACAGTTAAGTGTATTTGCTGGTCATATCCAAAATACTCGAAACTCTAAATCCCCCTACAGAGCTCACCGGTGCTACGATTGAGAAATTAACACTATCAGCTTGTGGGAGAACATGGAGAGTCGGGTTTATCTGGATAGAGGTGTTTAATGGTAACAGCGTGTTTCTGATCGAACATATATGGAGAGATCTGATCCTAGAGAAGAAGTCCCCGCCCGATTAATAAAAAGGAAGAAACAATTTTAAAATGTAATATATGCTACACAAATGGAAAAATGACAGCCAGTTCAACAAAAATCCTATGATAGAGAAAAATAATCTATTACATCCGTGTCTTCGTGACAGAAGTGGTATCTCTGCATGCGTTATGGATAGAACATTTGATTGACCATAATTGAATCATATGTTCGTGTGACTACCTACGTAATACCTATTTTTAGGTATTACGTAGGTATTCACACGATTATAAAGTGATTAAAAAAAATATATCTTTTTTAAAACTACTTCATAATCCTTTGCATCATATACGGTGTCACTAATCGAACTGCTCAATAAAGGCCCAACCTTGAATACCAAAAGGCAATTCGTTTTCAATCTGGGGACTTCAGGTTTGATTCCTGATACAACGAAAAAAAACCCACCCTGTTTCATTTTTCAGGATAGTGTTATTGAAGCCTTAAAAGAGTTTTGATATTTTGCCTAATGCCGTTAAGCCGAAAATGAAACAAAATATACTGTGAATATGTAGTAAAACAAAAACAAAACATATGTGTACAGGCAAAAGTTATGGCATATCGTAAGGAGTATTTAATGTTTTTTTAGTAGTCACCACTTATTTGAGTTCTGATTCAATTGACGATGCAAACGATGAGGATAAGCAAAATAATCAAATTCGAATACAATTCCTCAGTGAATTAACACCTTCAGGGAAACCGCTTCACAAATGAAAATGAAACAAAACATTCTGTGACCGTGAAGGGAAAATGAAACGTAAAACATGTATGCAGAAACATTGTTCGAATTTTCAAACATATTACGCTGTCAAAGTAAACAGATTTACGAAACAAATTTAAATTGATTCACTATCATTGTTGAAATTGGCCTTTACACTTACAATTAACGCTGTTTAATAAAATTGCGGAGTTGGTTGACGTATTCATTGGAGTGTCAAAGATCCTTTTTTTCGTATTGGGTGGTTGAGATTTGTTTTTAGGGAGGCGCCGTCTCTGACTTCTCACTGGCTGGTGCGATTGTCAAAGCAATAAGTTATTTGGTGCGATGGGCAAGGATTTTTGACATTCTTTCTCCACGATGCACAGTTTTTGGATTGACCAATCTAGAGGGACAAACTCCTAAAAATGAAAATCAATACTTCACATAAAAATGCCGTTTTAGTGTGTCAAACAAACCTATTGATAAGATGCAATTGCCAGATTTTTCAAGAAACCCTTATTTTATTTTTTATGACGGGACAAAGTGACGTTTTGTGTAACAGGTATAAAATATTTATATTAGTACATTCCTGACTTCCGAAGTTTGTGCATGTTAACAGTGTTTTAAAAAGTTATTGAAAATAATTTTCGTGATGACATCGTGTTCTACAGGTGTTCTACAGGTATCCGTATATAAGTCTTATTAGAATTCATTTATTTATGTCATAATTATATTCATTTATTTATACTATAGATTATTTTTATAACAATAACCAATTCATGAAATTTCATCCTATGCATTTTATTGAGTTCAAAGTTTAACAAGATGTAAGGTTATGCGTAAGATGTCGCAAGGCTATGAAACTAAGTTTAAAAAATAAAATTATATATTCTTTAAATAAAAAGTATTACCATTTACTGCGATTTCTTAAATATACGAGTATATTTGTTTTGTTATAGGGACCAGAGTTACGAGAATTGTTTTTTTTAAGTATGGGGTTCTAACCCTTCGAAACACCGCATTCAGCATGTTTATGATTTTGTAAAAACATTTTACAATATTCAAGATGATAAAGAAGCAGAAGTTATAAGATTAAACATTTTTGTAAAAGCCGAATGTGAGAAAATTCGCCAAAATGGGTATAAAAACAAAGACGTTTGAACTTGTTTTAAAACTCGACCAACTTTGGTTTAGTGAAGATTTAGATTTTTCTTCTCCAATGCAGACAATTAATAAGGCAGGCCATATAGCTAAAATATTTCGAGAATGTTCATCCGAATCAAAAAGGAGAAAAGTACGTGATTTGGTTACCAGCTATGAGAAGGTAGAATTGACATATGAAGCTGCAGTTAGTGTTCGAGTCAGTGGTAGACGTGATGGGGCAAATTCAATACAAGATATGTTGACTGCATCACCAAGAAGAGCAACGAGTTATAAAAAGGCCAAGAAACAAATTTTCTCCAACACAAAATCTTGACTCCCTAGAAGAAGCTTTATTTAGCATTGTTCAATGCAAACAAATTTACGGTAATGTAGTATAAAAATATCCAACAGGAAGTTTCTGAAAGAGGTTTCAATTTATATCCATCATATGATCGGGTTTTAGAAGAGAAAAAACAATTGTTATCCAGAAGTAGAGACCATAATTGTAACACATATTTTGAACAGCAAAATTTGAAAATTACGCTAAGGAAACAAAAATGTTATACATATCATTATACTCGTGATATGTATAACATTTTTTGACAAATGTCTGAAGAGGCAGCAGAGGCCAAAAATAAAGAAATTAGAAAAATTAGGCAACATCACACTTTAAAAACTTTGCGTGTTAGGACAAATTACAATTTATTTAAATATTTATTAGTTTCTTCTGATCCGTATATAAGTCTTATTAGAAAAATACCAAAAAAAAGTTAAACATGTGTATGAAAGCAATTTTCTTATGCTATTAAAAAAACGTTATTTTTGTATCTTTTTTTCATAGTTATAAGTATTAAGTTTTTAACGTTTCTAAATTTGTCTTATTCTCAATGTATTATTGTGTATTTGATAAATTAAAAACCATTTGTTTATATTTTCTAAGCCTCTAGTTATTAAAATGTAACATAATTATGTCAAATGACATGAAAAATAATTTTGTCCCTCTAGATTGGTCAATCCGAATACTGTGCGATGGGAGAAAATATGAAACTGGCGAGAAGAATTATATTTCCATGATATATTGTTATTTATAAAATAATATAATAATTACAGTTAACAAGTCTCAGGGACAGACTTCGGAAAAAGTTGATTGATATCTACCTACACCAGTATTTAGCCATAGACAATTATCCCATGGCAAAATATTTGTTTGTTTAGTTTAATATAATTTTTTTAATAAGAAAGCATGCCATGGAAATATTATACTTATTGCCAGGTTCATACTTTTCTCCCAATACGTAGAAAGTTTACTTATTTCTATAGAATGGTGGTGAACCCTCTCGGCCAGAAAACAATATTCTCACGAGAACTTCAAAAACCCTTGCCCGTCGCACCAGATAACTTCTTCTTGCTTAAGAATAACGCCATTCAGTGAGAAGACATAGACGGCGCCTCAATAAAAACAAAAACAACCACCCAACACGAAAAAAAGCTTCAATGAAAATGTATCCTGTCCCACCGATAGGCACGGATGTCTATTAAAAAAACTATGTGATACTTTATCAAAAGTTTAAAGATGAACTGACATAAAAAGTAAAAAATGAATCCTGGGCCCAATGAAGCCAAATTATTGAAAAAAATACAGTTCAATTTTCACCAAAAAATGTTGTACGAGTATATAAAGGAATATTCTAAATTTAAATATTTTTATTTACGATTGTTACCTATGCTAGTATATGTTATGGTAATCATTAACAAGTATTTAGTTACTGTTTTTGCATGTCCTTGGACGGGCTTTCCAGCTAGTGTTTCTCATAAAATAGATGGCTAGAATACTTAAAAACAAAAGAATGGCTTGTCACACGTCCTGTAATAAAACTGTTGTATTATATTCTATTATATTACACTGTCGTTGTATATAGTACAACCTGGTGGACTTATTGCCATGTGGTAAATTATCGCAACCAGAGATGTGTTTAACAAGCCTCAAATGAAAGCCAGACTGGAATCTTTTTCCAAAAAACTGGGTAGCAACAGAAATCAAACCCGCAATGTATGAACGACAGGCGTCCCGGGATGAACGACAGGCGTCTTATAAATTAAATCACGGAGGTCGTCAATGTTCACATATTATTTGAGTTTAGTTAAAAATCATTAAATATAGTGCATGTACTCGTATTATAAAAATGTTACATTCTCTAATAGGTATAAATTGATAATGTATGTTAATTCATAAATATCGATGAAATACACAATCGAATAACTTCTCGTAATAAGAAGGTTAATACGCTCGTAAAAACATCGCACAAACAACTCCACGGTTTCGTGCAATGTTGTATAAAGGTCACTCAGAGGTGAAACAACTCCCCAAGCGAAAACCTTCAGGAATTATAGAAGCCGCCAATATTGCATGCACTCGAGATCAGTATATCGAGTTATGCTGAAACTTCCACGGCTTCGAAGTTGAACTTTTATCAAGTCTACTTTTAATTAAATTTGTAGAAACCTATCGAGGTTGTTAAATCACGATTAATGGAAAATGGTTGTTCTTAACAGAATACGCTACAGTTTCAAGTCTTCGACACTGAAAAGAACGAAGTTTGATTATAACATCTCGTTAGTTTGATTATAACATGCTAAATTATAACATCTCGTTAGTAAAATATTAAGAGTTTGAAAGTTATGTACTCGTATTATTATTTGTTTGGTCATCTAACATACAAATACATAAAAATGTAATATTTCAGTTTAATTTATTTGCAAAAAAATTGATAATAGACCAAACTACTATGTACTCATTTCTAACCATAAAGTTTCGTAATTTATATTCTCTCTCATATACCCAAAACTTTAAAGCAGGGTTATGAAACCACGTGACTGCCTTATTTTAGGAAGCAACGACACATTTGTACGAAATTTAGCTTTAAATACTTATTTCGTAAGTAAAAACTAGTTTTAGTATTTAGTGTTAGATCGGACTATGAGTTCGGGTTTTAGTCTCGAAAATGGTTTATGCTACCCAATCATATCCTACCAACTTAACCAAAAAAAACCTGTTAAAATGTTTTTTTTTGTTACACATTTGCACCATTCAATGGGGGGCACTATGTATCCGTTTCGATTCTCGTATTTCAGAATGCATATACAATTTTTAATGCAAATTAATGATGCTCTGAAAGCTTGATCTAGATTTTATTCCAAGCCAGGTTTTAAATTTATTTTTGATAATAACAAACACACCATGCTTTAATTTATTACAGAATGATTTAATATTTAAATGTGAAAAAATCTACACAATAACTTAAATTATAATGACAGATCTGTTTCGTTTTACAAAAGCATTGTCAAACAGTTTGGCAATGCTTTTATAAAGAAAAAAAGGTCTGTCATTATAATTTAAGTTATTTTGTAGATTTTTTTCACATTTAAGTGTCAAATCATTCTGTAATAAAATGGAATTCTACAAATAAATAAATTATTTAATTTATTTTTTATGTTTAAAATTACTGTTGTTAAAAAAATCATGTTTAATTTCATCCAAGAGAAGCAAAGCTGCCTGCTCATAATGGAATCTTAATTCCAACATTATATCAAACGATATTTGCACATGGCAAAAAAGTAAACTAAATGCGGTAGAAACATTGTATGCCAGAACAAGAAATAGGGGCATTAGAAAATAATGCGAATTGAAAGAAGATGCAGAACTAAAGATGAAGAAAGAAGCATTGAGATGGTTTGGCCACGTAGAAAGAATGAATGATTTACAAAAATAATATATTATAGAAGGCGCAAAAAGTTTGGGAAGACCTAGAAAAACGTGGCACGATTAAATTACATACATTCTAAAAGAGGGAAAAGTCTTTATGATAGGAGGGTATACATTTTGAGGTGTATGGAGTGAAAAAGTGGCAGAAGCGAAATACCCCAATAGGGATATGGTATGATAGTGATGATGATAATGACATATTATCATTTATTTTTAGTTATTTCAACTTGGCTATAAATATAACATTATAAATATCTTTATAGACAGTCCATTAGCAAGTGATTCCACGAGACCAATAAATCCAATCAAGGAGCATGTGCCCACCGTAATGCTGTAATGCTGTACACACTGTTATATTATATCTGCCCGACATGACATGGCATGAGTTGTGAGTTGTGAGGCACGAAACGTTTTTAATAGATATCAGTTGACATTTAGCATTTGCCAATTAATTTAAGTAACTATTTGTATTCGACATTAATTATCAATTGAATTGACAATTTTCCAGCATTCAGATATTGTTCCTGTTCTGAGACTTGGAATTTATTGAGATATTATTGTAAGCAATCTTCGATCAATCAAAACAAGATGATTTACTCGTATACTAGTCTAGAGACCAAGTCCTTTTAACCTACGAGTGACTCAGCGGTTCTCAATGCGGTGCACGCCAAACTACGAGTATTTGCGCGAGTTCGCTGCAAATTGGGAAATAATTAAACAAGTAAATATATATTTAAAAAAATCGTGTTTTGAGTAAAAGTGTTTAAATTTATTTGAAGAGAAAACAAGAAGGAAAGTGTAAGATTTAATTGACGGAAATGAATTTGTTAAAATGTGCCACTAATGACTAGAAGAAGCTGTATACTAAATTTCAGCCGCGCTTTAATAAACGTACTCGTATCATCACTCCAACTTCGTGTCATGGATCGAGCTTTTGCTGGTCCTGTGGAGTGGAATGGTCTGCCTCTTAATATTAGAGATAAAGGTAGCGTGTACAGCTTTAGGAAACACTTAAAGACAACCCTTTTTGGGATGTCTTATCAAAATGTATGATTTTATCTGAACACTATACTAAACCTTAAGCTGAATATGTTACTATCACATATCGGAAGACCTACAAAGCCGAGTGTGTTACTATCACATATCGGAAGATCTACAAAGTCGAGTGTATTACTATCACATATCGGAAGATCTACAAAGCCGAGTGTGTAACTATCACATATCGGAAGATCTACTAAGCCGAGTGTATAACTATCACATATCGGAAGATCTACAAAGGTTTCTTTGTAGTTCGTCTTCCCTTGGTAAGTTTTCTGCGGTAATGTTGAAATATATTTTTCTGAATATATGCAGATGCGACGAAGTACCTAATCTAATGGCCGCAGCCAATACTTTCATATCCCCAAACTCAACTTACAAGTGAATATATTTATTTTATAATATTTTAAAGCTGTCATCAAAATTGGTTTCGAATCCTGAGTTAGAGCGCCCTTGAGGAGAGTTTGCTCTATAAACGGCATTACATAAATTGTCCTTTTATAATTATTGTTATTCTGTGTATGCTCGCTAACACTTTGTGAACAATGTTTGAAATGTCAGTTTGGCTGATGTTATGTTTCCAATGTATTTCAGCAATACAATATTTGCAATTATCAAATGATAAAACTACGAGGATACAAGCGATTTCAACTGACAGAAAGATTTGAAAGGCTCTCACTAAATTACAATAACATATACGGTTTGACAGATATATCAGATACGGTGCAGTTGGTAGTTATGACAAGCATAGTATTACTGTAAAGAAGACACGTACGTACTAAATAATTAGTTGTAAGAATTGTTATCTAGTTATAAGTAGTATGTAGGCGTTAACTATTTCTAAGAAATTAAATATTAAGATTATTAAAAATATAATGACATGTAGGACATTAAAATTAAGTTAGTTCAGAGTTATAATAAGATATACACTTGTATATAGGTAAAGTCTATGGCAAATGTTTGTGTTATGGTTAACATAAGATATTTATAATACTCGTATATCAATACGACACAATATTATATTTTATGCTTTTATATTTCTTTAACTTCAGTTGTATATTTTTTTAATAAATCTAATGAAAATATTCCTATGTAAGAGATTGTATTGTATTTTATTTTTAATAAATATATTGACAAAGAATGATTAACAAATAATTTACTTATAAAATTAATATTACATGTGTATTTATCCTACTTTCATAATTAATACGCTGTTAATTGATATACTTTTATGTAATAAGGAAGTATAAAATTTAATCGAAAAAAATATTAGTGCCCGTCTCTTTCTTCCCAATCTCGAATGTGCCGTGCCTGTGACTGCTAAACTGACTGACAGCAACTGCTATGCTAAAATTGTTTAGGTTGTGTTCTAACATAATTATAGTTAGGCATTTTAGTAGTTACATTAGTGCCCGTCTCTTTTTTTCCAATCTCGAATGTGCCGTGCCTGTGACTGCTAAACTGACTGACAGCAACTGCTATGCTAAAATTGTTTAGGTTGGGTTCTAGCATAATTACGAGTATAGTTAGGCATATTTAGTTGTTACATTATACGAATTAAACTTTGAAATAAGTTTATGTAAGTATACAAGCCATATCAAGAATCGGTTGTAGTCGATTGGGAATCCTATTATTTCAGTAAGTATTAAATATGATACATTCCAGAGGAAGCAAGAGTGTGTGTGAAATAAAAGTGAAAAAAAGAAAAACATTAGTTCATGTTGAGGAAGTATTGTATCTTAGGAGCATACGCACATCGGATTGCCGTTTAGTTTGAATAATGATTTTTCATAGTCAAAGCTATGTGTACATAAGTAAAAAAATGTATTTCCATTTGAAAAAGAATTAAATTAAAAAAAATACTAGAAAATATACATTTTTCGGGGAAAACACCAGATATCAAACCTGAAACGCCTTGAAACTACGCAAACATACTAACATTATCGCCATTTCCCTATTAGGCTGGAGAGATAATAGAGATGTCCACTTCATTCTCACGTATGACAGGATACAATGAAGTGAAGTTCTCTCTGCCTACTCCAATTCGGGACACAGCGTGATGGTGATGATAATAAATGTGACCCATCTCTGGAGCGAAGACTACACAATGTCAAAGTTAAACATATACCTAAGCACCACTTTTGAAAATTGTCGAGTGAATGAACAGTAAGTAATTAAATTAGGTATATTACATATGAAGCACTTGAACCAATTTAATCAAAGGACAACCTACATGGCCTTCTTGATAAAACGCTTGACTTCCACCCGGGGAGTTTGGGTTTGATTCCCGATGGTACCCAAAAAAAGTCCCAGTCTGGTAAAAGAGTTCCTCTGGTAACATTCTCACCGTGTATATCATAAGTTCCGTGTGTACTTAAATGTTTCTAAGCCCAAAAGCTCAATGAATAGGGCCGAAGACAGTGTAGTCTTCCTATCACGCTCTTCAATATATCCGAACCGAATGAAAATAATTGTTTTAAAATCACATTTTAAATAAGATAATATTATTTATCAAGGGATGAATTTCGTTCTTGTACTCCAACTTTTATGAGTCTCGCATATTTAAAACGATTCTGTCTTGCCGAGAGCAGAAAGCTTTAAAAATATTTATAAGTTTTAATTTCAAACGAATTAAGGCGGTTTGCAGTTCTCAAATTCTGCGAGAGCAATGACAAACCCGGTAGGGTGTTATCTTTTAAGTGACGCCGTTTACAATATTACCTCAAATTTAAAACCGCATTCATTCATCTTCAAAACATCAATTATAGATACTGAATCATAATATTATGTTATGTACCACGATACCGTTAAAATTAATGAAAATTAAAAATACAAATTTTTCGTATTCTTAAATTATTTTTCTATCTAATATTAACCTTCTTTTGACTTTCTTCACATTTAGTGAAGTGAAAAAAATAAACAAACACTATATATTAATTAAATACATTTTTAATTAAAAAAAAGGTTTACTGTGCTTATGAAAATAGCTGAATCATAACATAAAACTATGCCATAATCAGTTTTCCAAGAAAATGTTGTAAAATCATAAGTAAATGAAATTAAGGTGAAAAAAAAACAGAATGATGGGGAAGCACTTACCAGATGCTGGGTCGAGATGTTGTGGATAGAAGAGGCGAAAGACGAAGCGCTGGATGCTGAGTGTGTATCGGGCCACTAGCGATGCCGCGGTACCAGTCGTTCGTCGCGCGAATTATTGGCACGTTTCACCACCCTTCAACTACAATATTAATCAAGCGGTATATTGTCACTCACTTGGCAGATTCTCTTCTTTCACCGAGACGAGATACATGAATGCACGTTACGCTCAACGTGATAATATTGAGAGTCTCTTGGTCAATATGGCTTGGAGTCCGTCGTCAGTGTGAACAGTCAGCGGAGACGGGCGCCTGGGCCGGGGGGCGCCGGGGGGCGCATGTCCCACTCGCGGCACATGGTGGCTGTCTAAGGCTGCTTCAGGAAATGTGTGGACACCAGCCGGTAGCTCAGCATGGGCGCGCAGGCAACGCGCAGAACCTCTTCATCGCTCTCCCACTCCTAATGCTGATTCTGCTGCTGGAACACGACAGTGTTTAGTATGAAGACAAAAATAAATTAACGGGACAAATGTTTATGACCAAATAGCGTCGGGAGGAAACCTGACGGTGTGGCATATCGCTAGATTTGCAAGACAACTTTTGTCTAAAAATACTCGTAGTTTATTGCCTGTCTTTTTGTCCAAAAAGTCCAAAAACAGTTTATCTATGCACGTTTTCCAGCCCGGTTGAGTCATTATTGATCAGTTTTAATGAATAAAACCGTTACATCAGTTTAAACGTAACATCAGTTGGTACGGGGTAAAATAGATCATTTTAAATGTGTCTGTGATGTATCCGAAAAAATATCTCCCAATATGACTGACCTAAGACCACACTTCTTCCATTCCAAAAGAGCCGGGCAAGTCTAAAATCTTCAGTCAACTACTCGTTAATAATATTATTCTGAACAGTTGTATCAAATCTTTCGTACGTACATACATACGTACATACATACGTACATACATACATACGTACATACATACGTACATACATACGCACATACCATACATACGTACATACATACGTTTGTACATACATACGTACATACATACGTACATACGTACGTACATACGTACGTACGTACGGTCATATGTACGTACATACGTTCATACATACGTACATACATACGTACACACATACGTACGTACATACATACATACATACACACACACATACATACATACATACATACATACATACACACATACACACAGACACACACACACACATACATACATACATATATCATTCCAAAGTATTATGAAAAAAATTAATATTAAAATTTGGTATAAAGTTATACATATTTTTAAAACATTAGAATTCTTTCATAATGTTTTTTTTCATGTTGTCTACATAGTTACAAGTATATATATTATAGTACAGGTACTAAAATGTCTCCATAAGTTAATCAAAGAAAATGATGAATCTTTTCGACATTTTTAGTATGGATAAAAACGTTAATAATCATTATTTATGAAAAGCTGTGTAATTATTACAAGACCAAGGATATTAAACAATTTCTTAATGTTTCCGGCAGTAAAATAACTTAGCATAAGCTATAAATCCTTGGACAAGTCATTATCATATTAAAACACGACAATCAATAAACTTAATATTATATAAGTTATTGGATTTCCTAATTCTTCGTAAAATTTGGCTCCTCCCTCTTCTCGGTCATATTTTTATACGATACGAATATAAACCCACCATCGTTCATTTTAATCAACTTGTCAATAAACAGTAAATTAATAAAAACCTTTAATTTATAAGTTGTTGCTGCTGGTGGTAAAAATATAACCAGTTCGAGCGTTTTTACGAAAAAATCAGCACAACCTGGCGGGTTTATTACGAGTATTATAAACATTCACATAAGTGGAATAAGTGTTTCTTTTCAAAATGTTCGTCAATCATTTGTATTTATTATAATTATACAGTATAATCGCCATTACAAACTTAAGTTTCTGTTCTTGGCACGACCGCCTTTGGAAAAAAATGTCACATTGAACATTCTAGAGGTAATTTCCGTTCTCAAGTGTTTGTTGATATTAGTTAGTCAAGCATAGTAAAATATTGTAGAAACACATACTCGTACTGATTGATGTTACACGACAAATACTCGTATCTAATTTAAATTATGAATAAGAAACAAACTAGGTAAGATCATAAGAAAATATTTTATGATGATATCATCAATAATCAATAATCGTTATACGAGTAGATCATATCATTATGGGCATGGCATGGACCTTTAAAATTATCAGCCCTGACTGACGGTGTTTTTCTATCATTTGAGTAACTACCGGAACTTTTTTTTTTTGTGAGTTTCAAATCGGTTTCTTCAGAAAGATGTTATACTTTAGAAACGTTTATATTTGGTGTTTTAAAAATTAGAATTGTCATTGATATGGAAATGACACTCAAATATAATTAACGCGTTTTGAAAATACTTTCAAATCAGAGCAAAAATCTTTAAGATAATTAATAAAAGAGTAAGAATTTAAAATCTAAACTTGAAGACTCAGTTGAATCTGTTAATAAAAAGATAAACCGAGGAATGTATAAATCTACTTCAAAAGTGCCCTATGGATTTATGTAATTAATGCAGTTCACAAATACAACCAGTCCGGGAATCAAACTTGGGACGCGTGGGTACTAAGCAGGCTTGTTAGCCACTGGGCTACGGAGCTGACAGTAATATTTAATTTTATAGAAAAGTTCAATACGAATATATAGAAAGTCTCGACAGAATAGTGCGTTAAAAGTCGAGTAAAATGAGAAATGCGGAGTAAGTTCATAAATTCAAGGAGTGGGTAAACCGAATTCTCTTTTTACGCATCAGCCATTGAGGCGAGATACAAAAAGCTTTATGAAATTTTCACTAGAAGATGTAAAAATATTTTTTCCCTACAGATTTCATTAATTTATTTCACAACTTAATTTCCCTGTCAAATAATTATTTATTTAAGAGTTTTCACAAAAAACGTGCGGTAGTGTATTACGAATACATGCGCTGAACCTATGGATTAAAAAAGGATCACAAACAAAGTATTCATTTTGTCTCGGGAAGAAAAGCTTCAGGGAAATAATTATAAAAATACTTTTGCAAAAAAAAATACTTTTTAATAATAAAGAAACATAAATTAATTTCTAAATGTGAATGGAAGGCGTGGTGGATGAGGACCAAAGAAAGTATGTAAAATAAATTAGATCAAGTTAATGATATTTTGAAAGAAAGAAAAGTAAGAAGTAAAAGAAATCGTAGAAGCTGTATAAGAAGGTGCAAGGATGTAAAAGATGCGAAATATGTGTGTTGAGATAGGAATGTCTGGCGTTTCCCCTCTCTGCCAACCTCAGCTGGGAAATGTATGTATGAAATTCATTTCTAAGCAAAAAAATCCAGAACGTTTTAATAGAAAGCTGTTTATAGTATATAAGTTTCTTTTACAATAAATTAGTTATATTTTTTCCATTGCCTCAAACACATTTTATTATAAAAATCGTAATTCAAAGTAATGCGGAAAATAGTTATTGTATCTGCGATCGGATTTTAATTTATCACAACCTACTGACAATACTATAGTTATAAATATTACAATACATCCCTGTTTTCCCTCTGTTGTCGGAAAATATTAACACATTTGTACTAAACCTATTAATTTTCACTTGTCTTGGAATACGACAAATACATACATATTGCTAATAAGACCTTGATCTTTAATAGAAATTATCACTCTTATATCAATATTTGTGAATAAATCAAAATATATCAGCATCAATTCAGCGGTGAGAGATTCACTGCAGCCTAGAGGGTCCGAAGCGTGGAGTAGATATGTAGCGTGAAGGAGTGAGGATCCTTTATAAAGTATTGCGTAGCAGGAAACGCTACGCAATAAGGGACGCGCCCTTGACTTTGGCAAAACAAGGTTGCTACGTATATCACAAATGAGTATTAATATATAAGAAAAAATATTTTTCTTAAAATAAAAATCAAACGTCAATGTATTTTATCAAAACAGAATATATAATAGTATATACTGGTATATAAATAGTAAAAATGTATTGCTTTAGATAATATTTTATGTATGCAAAGTCAAAGCATGGAAGGTTCTTCTTTCTTTAATAAAAAGTTCTTATGGTAGGAAAATTTAATTTGCATTATATAGAAAAAGTGTCGATTCAGTGGTGACAGGTGTCAAATATAATATATCACGTAATACCTTGCTACATTAAATACATCAAAATGTCTGACAAACTACCGTTATAAGATTAAAGAAATAATATTTAATCAAACCCAGTATACTATTTGCAATCTTCAAAAATCCGAACTGACCCACTGCAGTAGTTTGCTCATTTTCAGTCGTTTGCCCACTTTCAGCACACTTAACTGTCATTGTAGCTTGCGTGCTAATTAACTAGCAAAAATTGGAAAATACATCGAGTTTACTAAATTTAAGACAATCATCAGATTTCCTTTATATAAGCATTCATCTTAAGAAATATATAACTTTATATGAGCATTAATTTTAAGGAATATATAACTTTATATGAGCATTCATCTTAAGGAATATATAACTTTCGATTCATTAAAATATTTAAATTTAATTAATAATTAAAAAATGTATCAACTATTAAGAAAATTGAACTAAATCTTAGTTTATTTTTTATGTGAATATTTAAAAATTGTATTATAAATATAAGTGGTTGCAGAATTCTTAATGTATGAAAATTACCAATAAAATAAGTTTTTGTTTTTTAAATATAATTTCAAAAAATTTAATTATAAATTGAAAATATCACAAGGAAAACTGATTTAGTGAATGAACAGATATTACAAGATATATATTTTGCTTAAAAACGCACATTATAACCAGGATTTATTCATATTCGGAAAATAACCATAAAGAAAATTCACAATCATTTGGAAAAATATAAAACTATTCAATAAAGTTTTTAATCTCTCTGAAAAAGATCATTTTAAGTGCTGAATAAAAATTAGGTCACCAATGCGGAACTATATAATGCGTGGGCATAAAGGCTTGTATTTTCAGGCTATAGAAGCCAACGCCCGCCAAGTCCTAGAGAACACAAACCGCCCCCGCACTAAGAGTCCTGTGGGAGAGCAGCCCGTCCCGGCTCCGACTCCTGCGGTAGCGCTGCCCTACCCAGCGCAATGAAGGACTCCGATAGTTTCTCCTGTCCCCTAATCGTGACCTTCAGGATCGGCGATATATTCTACCGATATATCGAATTACCGGCCGGCGCGCCATCGCACCGGACAGGTTAATTTGTTTATTCAATACTCATCTACGTCATAATGTATGCGCGAGAATATCATGTATAAAATATATAAATAAATTTAAAAAAAAAACAAATTATTTGACAGTAAACAAACTAAAAATACATTCCAATAAATTCCTATTCCAATTGTCATTTTCCACGAAAATAAATCAGTTTGAACAAATGATAAACATGACTGAAGATATTCATAAATTAACATTTTAATTATGTGACATGATAGTGAAATGTATAAATATAATGTTGACCCGGTCATACAAGGAAATAGACTACGCATTTGCGATACTCGTCTATACAAACTGGTGTTCTTGCGATGCGCTATGTACAGAGCACAGTATGGTGCTCAATAGCTGCGCCGAACACAGCTACATGGATGTGTCCGCACGTAAAACAAAAGCCATCGCTAATTGGCGGTATCGAATGGTAAAAAGCGGAACGAAAATGAAACAATTCGGAAGATTGTTAAGTATTTAAGTATAATATTTAAAGCACTACTCACCACTTAGACTACAATAATGCCAAAGGGTGTGTTATATCCGAACCAACTGCCGCGCACCAGGAAAATCACACGACCGCCTGGTAGGAAACGTCGGGACTTGCTATTGCCGCTATCGGCCGTGTGTTGTGTTGATGTTGGCCTGCGCGCGTGTGCGTGCGCGACGCTGTACGGACAAACCGATCGTCTGCTTGTGTGTGTAAGGAGAACGCATGCGCGACGGAGGAGGTTCTTGAGAGGAGCGCCGAGAGCGGGAAAGCGCCCCCCACTCCTCACAGGAGCACCACCCCGGGGGCGCCCGACCGAGGGCGGGCGCCGTCTTTAATGATGAGAATAATCGAATTATTACTAATCGAGGTCGTCAAATCTAAGTCACGAAAAACGCTTTTGAACTGCAAACAAGTCATTCTCTCTAGTTCTTAAGTCAAAAAATGCAAAATCGTTTCTTGCCCATTTCCCTGTGTTTTCCTTACATTATTTATTAACTGTGAGCTACTCGTAGTTCCCTCGGTCTCCATCTACCTAGCCAGCCTTCCGCTCCCATTTGCACTGTATATTTGTTTTGTTAGTCTTCCTCATTCGTTTATTACATGTGCTTAAACCATCTCAGAGTGCTCTGCTCTTCTTCATCTTGCTCAACACATAAATCTCAAGTTCACACTCATCCCTACTAACTTCAATCCCTCATCTGTCATACATTGTCACCCCGTGTATTCTTCTAAGACCGCGCATTTCTACTGCATTTATTTGGTCTTGTACCACGTCCACGTTTCACTCCCATACATCAAAGCTAGTACTGAAATACTATTTAGGAATAATAAGGAAAATATGGTTGTAACAAGTGGATGATATTTTGAAAGAAGAAAATGTAAAAATCAGAGAAATCGTAGGAGCTGTATGAAAAGGTGTATGGATGTTAAAGAAGCCAAAGATGTGTCGCGGTAGGAAATACTGGCGCTCTAATATTTCTGCCGGTCCCGATAGGGAGACGGCGCGATCGTATGTATGTATTGGACTGTGTGCTATATTTGCATCTCTTATATGTGTCCTAAATATTTCGATTTGCCAGTATGTATTATTTTCTCAATAATAGAAGATATACGAACATACTTAAATTCGTGAAGTATTAAGTAATTAATTGCATCCAATATGTCTTACCTACACACATGATAACATCATGTAATATAATTCTACGTTAGACGTCTATTTTCCAGCACGGGGGTTGCCGGTTCAATTACTGTTGTTACCCGATTTTTTTTAAGTCTGGTGTTCACGTAAAGTCTCTTAAAAATCTTTCTAGTTGGTTGAAAAAGTTTGTCACATCGCAATTAACTTGTCAGGTTTTATTGTATTCAACGAAAATGTATAACAATACAATAATTAAAAGTAAATTACCATCAACTATGTTTTGACAATGACCACTGCCTGCCCCCACCCCCCTCTTGTTCCCAAAAAGTTAATCAATTTTATCTTGTTCCTGATCTCCCTGTACTCCTTATTTCCCTCCTATTATGTATTCGGTTAGGTCTGTATGTTGAGTATTTGAGGCACATCTGTGACATGTGACAATATGTTATGTGACAGAATACAAAATGAATGTGAAATTAAAGCTAATCTGTTAAGTAAGCTGAAGGAGACCGCTCAGAGATGGTTTGGGCATATTGTGTAAAACAAATTAATGAAGAAAGTCTAACAAAACAAAAATATAGTGCAAATATGAGTAGAAAGCGTGGTAAAAAAAGACCAAGGTAAGTATTGTTGGATCAAGTGAATAATATTTTGAAGGAGGGAAGCATGGAAGATCAGATATATCACGGGAGTTGTGTGAATGCGTGTACTGATGTGGAAAAGGTGAAGAAAGATGTGTGTCGAGATAGGGAAGTCTCGCGTTCTGTTCTCTCTGCCAACCCAGATAGGGCGATAACGTGATAGTATGTATGTACGTATAAAGCACATTTTTGGCATTTAAGACGGTTGGATGACTAAAAATTATGTAATGATAAAATATTTTTGAAAAATTAGTAGTTTATGAATAAATATTTATAATAGGGAATATCGAATTATTAAAAATATTACAATATTGTTTAGTAGTTTATGTTTGTTTCTGAATAAATATTTATAATAGGGAATAACGGATTATTAAAAATATTACAATATTGTTTAGTAGTTTATGTTTGTTTCTGAATAAATATTTATAATAGGGAATAACGGATTATTAAAAATATTACAATATTGTTTAGTAGTTTATGTTTGTTTCTGAATAAATATTTATAATAGGGAATAACGGATTATTAAAAATATTACAATAATTTTTAATGTCGAGCAGATACTTATGTGGAAGAACTTTTGAAATACACGGTGATTGATCAATTTAAATTGAATAATGTGCAAAGTATTAAGCCTTTAAAAAATCTCAATAATAACGGTAAGTGTAAAAAAGAAAACGAGTTAATAAAAAAGTGTGAAAAAATTAACCCACATTCAAGTTATTTTTAAAAAAAGGTGATAAATTGAATAATGTGCAAAGTATTGAGCCTTTAAAAAATCTCAATAATAACGGCAAGTGTAAAAAAGAAAACGAGTTAATAAAAAAGTGTGAAAAAATTAACACACATTCAAGTTATTTTTAAAAAAAGGTGACCTCTGTAGCCTTGTAGGTAACGGAGTTGCCTATCTTTATACCCGGGGGTTGCGTGTTGGATTCCCTTGAAATATAGATTTTTTAAACGGAATCCAGACTGGTTTTCACTTAAAGCTTCTTCAATATCTTCCTGGATGGCTGGAAGAGATTACCAAGCCAGCCAGGTTGTACTGTATTCAACGGAAGTGTAATACAATACAAATCAAGTTAATGTTACGATTTTTTTTATTCGATATATTAGACTCAATAAATATTTCGATTACATCAATTCGGTTAAACCAACCATCGCCAGCAATGAGCATCAATATCGGATGAAGCCGTATCCGGTGCTGCCCGTATCAATATTGCACATACATACATTTCTGCTCTCGGCGGCTGAGGCGGCGGCGACGGCGGTCACTCGAGGGGCCAACCGCCCGCTTTACCCTTGGTGCTATTTGGCCATCGGCCACTCGACGTTCTAGAACCTTCCGCGGCTTGTTTGGGATAATGCGACTATAGCTGTTTAATATATATATATATATATATATATATATATATATATATATATATATATATATATATATATATATATATATATATATATATATATATATATATATATATATATATATATATATATATATATATATATA
>CATKWJ010001093.1:0-31225 GCA_949825065.1 Odontocerum albicorne
ATATATATATAATATATATATATAATATATATATATATATATATATATATATATCATACATAAATTTAAGTAAAAAAAATCAAAAATACTAATCTCTATCCATACTGGTAGAAATATAAGAAAATAAATCATTCGAGGATATGGAAGAGAAGCAAAAGAAAAAGTGGATAAAAGGATATTCTGAGGGATTTTTCATTTCTCCCTTAAGCTTAAACAAGGATGGTGCACATCTGATAAATGTAGGTTGCAAGTATGTTGATATGAAACTTGCAAAAAGTATACTAACGATTTAATGTGTAAGATGCATTAATGTAATCTTTCCTTAGTATAAACAATTTAAAGTAGCTGGATTAGGCACTGTAATTTAAATATTTTTAAATTTGAGTTTGAACAAGTAAAGTTGAGTTGTAAAATGTTAAAAGCGAAGGTATATTTAGTAAAATTTATGATATCTGTAATGTTGTTAACTTTATGATATGTATAATGTTATTAATTTTTTTCACCAACTGTTTAGTAACGTGATGCAAATTTATTATTGATGAATTAATAGAGAAATATGAAGTATCATTATTTTTATTTAAAAATTAAAATTCTAAGTAGAATACAATTGACAAGTTTATACTAAATTTTATTTATCACTTTATTTTTTACAAAGGCAATTGTATCATATTCACTTTTACTATCAATAGTAATTTTGAGTCTCGTAACTAGCCATTTCGTAAAATAAGTAAAAGCGAATGTTCTGTTGTTATTAACTGCGATAATTCATGAAGGTATTATCATTTTTAAGAAATATTCATTATTTTCGAAATAAAATTAACTGTTAACTGGTAAAACAAGAGTTGTGCAATAATTATAGGGTTAAACATAAAATAATTATATTCGTTTTGAACTAAAATGGATAATATTATTAATTTATGCGCCTCAGGAGACCAAAGTAAATACTCGATTCACTTTCAGTTAAATTGTAAGTTTTGTGCAAGCAAGTGTATGATATTATTTAAATATTCCAGTTAGCTGACCTTAACAAAGGTTCAGGTAAATTATTTTAAGGTAAATATTTTGGAAATAACATTTGGTTTTCAAAGAAAAGCGACTTTTTACTTAAAAATATTCTATAGAAATAACCAATGAGTGATCAACGAAGGTCTCAGACGTGATCGAATGGTAATTGATTATTCATATATCTAATTTCACTCGGAAATGTTTAAGATCTCTCCAATCACTTGTCTTTTTATTAATACGAGCTTTCTATGAATAGTTTAGGGGTTCTGTCGTAACGTAAGCAATGTATTTTATTTGTAGGAAAAAAATATAGAATACTTAATTGTGTAAAAAACTGATTTATAAATTTTTAAAGTAATTACGGAGAGACAACGCGAAAACTCCGTTTGGAAGATAATCATTTAACCACTAGACAACTTTTTATTTCAACCGTGCTAAAAGCTTTCATATTTTTTTTATTTTGGCGACCTCCAAACCATGTTAAAAACTTTAATATATATTTTATTTCGACGGCGTGGTTGGTAGAACGCCTATCTTCCAACCAGGAAGTTGCGGGTATGGTTCCTTTTGGTAACCAGATTTTTTTTAGAAAGGGTTCCAGTGTGTTTTCCCTTAAGGCTCGTTAAAAAAAATCTATCTAATTGGTTGGAAGAGATATTCACATGGCAATACACCCGTCAAGTGGTACTGTATAGGTATACAATGAAAGTGTAATACAATGAAAAATAAAACAATTGAATAAAAATTGGCTTTATAAAGGCATCATATCGTTTTTTTCATTATTTGTTGAATTAAAAATAAAAAAAAAAACACACAGATTGAGCTTTCAAAATAAAACAAGGGGTAAAAGTCTAAAATGAATATTATAATTAAGTAATAACTTATCAAGTAATAAATACACTACACATGCATTCAAACGTTCGCTTCCTCGGCTTTTTTCTTTTATTTGTAAAATGTTCGATTTGTTTGAAAGTCTCATGTGATCGGTTGATTCATTCATTCGTTTCCGTGTCCGGATCACATTCTATGCCACTCTTTCCTGATAAATCGCAGCGGATATCACCTTGCCATTTCCTTTTTGAGATCCTCCTGGGGTTGCATTCTTCTTCCATATTCGGTAAGACCGAGATGTGCTGCACGCTTTATACTCCACAGCAGTAGTAAATTGATTGGAAAAGCGCTAACAATTTGAACGTGAGGAATATTTGGCAGAATAAGTATTTTTATATTGTGATGACGTAATTCGCTTGCCCGATAATATTTTTGTTATATTTATTTTACACACGACAAGTGAATTATGTATACATAATTTGCGAAAAAACAACAGATAGTTTAATTTGGACACAATTTTAATAGATCTGGGTTTTTTGCCTTTCATTTGTCGTGTTCCCAGTAAACTAGGCTTTTGCCTGTATCTCACTGAGGGCATAATACAAACAAAATTCTTATATCACCATTTTGTAAGTTTTTTTACCTTAATGGCTCTCAGCAATGTCAATGAGAGATGAGATTTTTTTGATTAAACTATCAATAAGTGTTTTTGTATAGTATATTATTTTTATGATACATTATTGCATTATGTTGAAGAGCAACGTTAATTAGAGATAACCACCTTTACAATTTGTAGCTCTTGAATTCTTATTCCAATGAAAGTTAAATCTACCATCAGAGAATATACGGAATTGTGAGGTGTTGAGGAGTTCTTTTTTCTGGCTGAATATAGAAAGGCTTTAACTCTTGTGGTCGTCAACGTCTGAGAGACCTCATATGCCTCTAATATAGATGATTGTGTAGTTGAACTCTTGTTTTAAAAGAAAAAAAATGTAATGAGAATTTTCTTATTTCAAAATTTCATCCCATTTCTGTGTTTTTATAATCAATACATCGTTTTATTCATTAAAGGCTTCTTCTAATGCTTAATTATAAGTATTGATCTTAGGAGTTTATTAATTGGAAATGTAGTTATGACGCAAGATACATCATCCTTACTCATTTTGCGACGTTCCAAAAAAATATAATTTAAAAAACAACTAGAGAAAATTATGACAATGGCTATTTAAAATATTTTGCATATTCTCACCGAATGCCTTCCTAGGTTTTTTTTTATAAAATAAAACAATACTATAACATCAAAATCATCACATTTACATATTTCAAAATGAATTGATGTTTTGTATATTCGACCATATGTATTATATTTTTTTCGAAATGCTTTAATTTTGTATTCTATACGAAAGGAATGAATAAGTATCTGAAAACATAAATAAAAATACGATTCAAAGCATGTTTTGTAAAAAAAAACTAAAGTTCCCTTGTATTCGGATCAAAAGGATAGAGCTGCAAAAATCCAGTTTATTTTGAGCGTAAATTTCTAGGCAACGAGAGTCACGATTTTGCAATAGCTTCTGTGTTTTACAGTGTGCGGCCCCTACAAAGCGTTGAGATATTTTGTTGCGATTTTAACTATGCACAAGCATTCAGAAACTGAGCTGTACATAATATGGTGATTAAGTACATTAATGCTAAGCGACTATTACTACGATAAAATGAAAACTAAAAAATATATTTGTAGTCACTAGTAAACATTACTAATGAAACACTTATTTGGAGCTCGTTTGTTGCATCAAGATGTTTTAAACAGTTGTAGGCTTTTATGTATAAAAGTCAATGTAAAGCTATAAATTTTTTTTTATAATACTTCATTTAAAAAAACAAAACTTCGAAAAAACATTAATGATATTTTTACTTTATCTAGAAAGCCACAAATTTAAAACTTCTAGATAATTAATCTAATTAACCAAAATAAGTTATCAAATATACCTAAATTAAATTTAAAATTTAGACAAATTGTGTTGGACGACTTGGCATGATAATATTGTTCTTTGGAATTTCACCCACGAAATTTCAAATATTGTGGGATTCAATTTTCTCTTTTGTTTTAAGGCTTACAATTTATCTTCCCAATGTACTCGTTATTAAGTTGAACGAGATATAAATATTGAGATTCGTCGTTAGCACAACTTTCAAGCTTCGTTGTTTACAATCAGAAAGATTTTAAGAAGGCTTTAAGTTAAAGTTAGACAAAAACCCTTTATAAAAAATATCGGGTATCAAAACCCGCAACTACTGGGTTGGTATACAGGCATCTTATCAACTTGGCCACGGAGATGGAAAAAAGTTACAAAATTAATCAACCATTGCTCACGTTATGTAGTTGAAATATCTATCATCACATGGAATAAATTACGATCAAAATAATTTAACAATTCTTTAACTAATTGTGAACATTTTGTAAGGAATCATAAATGACTTAGGATGAGAATTAAATAATCGGGACAGAAGAACAATCTGAGGAATTTAATTTATGTGCAATTCTCAACTTAACTAAGTTGTTAATCTGTTCCAAATGAACTATATTATTTCGTTTACATTAAACATATACTAGGAATCATGTAAAGTGTACTGGTTGCAGTTTGCAAAAAGGCTTTTAGTGGCAGCGTGCGGGCACTGAGCGAGTCACGCGCGGCGGCAATTAGCGTAGTTTAACGTTTGACCCTGGCGTCTTTCTCCACCACCGGCTCCGTAATCTTCGTTACATATCGAGCCACACGCATCATATTATCTGCTAGATGACTGACAACATTAAAAGAGCAATACATGCATTTGGTTTGTTAAAATAATAAATTGTAAATATAACGTTATTTAATTTGATCTTTTTTCCTAGTTTCATGTGACCTTAAAATTTTATAAAAATAATGAAAATTGAAGTTAATCTCAATACATAAATGAAATTAGTAGGAAAATTCTACTTTCATTGTTACTTTTCTAAAGGGCAATGGTAATTTTTCAAATTGATTATCAATGCTCAATTTATTTAATTTTTTTTGGAAGATTTTTAACCATTTAATAATATTGGGCTTCATTCCAATTTAATTTGGCTTTTGAACGTCCTTGAGGAAATTTTGTTCTATAAACGGCGCTATGTTAATTGTCCTTTTATTATATTTGTGATTTAGTTTAATTAATATTTGCTATAAAAATAATTGTAATTCATGACTTGAAAGTTGTGACACAGATCCAAACAATTAATATTTATCTTTTATAATACAAACTTAAGACGTTTATTTACATCAACAAGTTGGTTGTTTTGTTGATTAAAATCAAGTTCTGTAAATAAATTTTACATTATTTATATAACTAACATTTAAATAAAAAATATTTATTCAAATCAATAAACATCAAACGTACACATGTAAATGTTTTAATACGAGGATATTAAAAAAAACAATAATTTCCTTTGAAAATTGTTGATACTATCAAGTAGCCAAAGGGTGTTAACAATTACTTTGTTGTATCAAAGGTCAACCGCGAATGAAACTAAATAACTAGTGTTTCTCAATCAATTCTAGATGCTTTCAAATTTGAAATTTTATTTTTATAAATTTTCCCTGTAAAATAATGTTTGAAAAATTATTTATATTCTTCTATTTGAGATAATTAAATAACTTATTCAGATAACTAAGATTCAATATTGGTTTATTTTTTATTTTTTTGAAAAGTATGTTTGAAATAATATTTATTATAAAATATATTATTTGTTAAGGAGAGAAAATCAGTAAAAAAAAAAACAATTATATTAAGAATTAATGAGAGTACCAACATTTTTTTTATAAATTTTTATCAAATACGTTATTTTGCTTACTAATATTATACGTCTTACGTTGATCTTTTTTGAAAATGTATGCTTTACTTCAGCCACTCAATGGCGATAGAGATATGAATGTTTTTGAGTAACAATATTCTTTACTACGAGTATATTGATATTCATATATTTATACTTCAAAGGAATTGAAGCACAGTCAAAAGTTTAAAAATTATAACGCTTCTCCACTTTGCAAATACTCCCAGTTTGGCAAAATAAAGTCGTTCTATATCGTGGTCATCCATTCTAACTTTGGGGAGTCGTTAACAGAGAAGAAGCTCCATTAATTATTACAGAGTAAAAAAATAATTGTCAACAAAACGTTTTTTTTAATGTTTGAAATCATTTTAAAAATCTATGTATTAAATAGACAATAACACAATGAATAGTTTGAGTAACAGTGTACATTACGTGTGGGTGTTAAAAAATATGTTTTCTTGCTCTTTACACGCCCCAATATAAATGGTACTCAATTTGGCGAACGTGATATGAAAAAATAACTATTTAATGCTCACAATTTATTACTTAGGTCTAAATATTTATAAGGTATTTGTATGTGTATGGATACAGATTAACAACGTACCAAGAGCAGGTGTTGGCAATCAGTCGGGGGTAATCGATCACTGGATGCAATTGTATATTTACTATTTATTTATATCACATATTCCTTACATTGAGTGTATCCTTATTAATTTTTACAGAATCGGGGGGGGGGGGGGGGGTTCAATTATGTAAGAGACATAAATATTGTAAAAAATACGAGAAGTAGTCTGTTTTAATTTTATTTGCGTCAAATATTTTTGAGAAACTAAAGACTCTTTAATGGCATTTGCAAATATAAAAAAAGTGTCGTCATTTTAAATCCAAATGACTCTCATTACTTACAAAAGTCTACCAAATATTTTTGATATTCTCTTAACATCAAATTTTGAAAAGAATGTGCATAATTAATTATGAAATTAATTTGTTTTCATAGAAACTTTTAGTCAAAATGAAAAGTATATTTTTTAATATGGGTTAAATGTGGCCAATCCCTGAAATACCGATGAGAAAAACTACTATAGAATTTGGCTTTTGGCCAAAACCAAAACTCGATTACTGACAAATTTACCTGTTTTTATTACACGGCGAGAAAATGCGTTGATTTATTTATTTAAATTACTTCGAAATGAATTTTACATTGTTTTACTATAAATTAGATACTCGCCTTAGGCATTTGATATTTTTAATTGAAAATCGTTTAATACTTTATATGGGAAGCGAGAAATCAGCAGTTGTAAATAGAGTTATACTCTTATTTACATTAAACGTGAACAAATGTCGTATTTTATCGTTTATAAACTCAGAATTTATTAGGTCTTTGACGATAAAATACAATCGATAACTTGGATTCGAAACAAAATTATTAAATTTATGATTTCTTTACATGTGCATTTTATCGAGTACCTCAATATGAGTTTAATGTATTTTCCATGACATGTAACGAATAATTATCATCAATTTAAAATAATAACTGTATAGTTAAAAATGTACGTCATAACAATACATTTTCCTCATATACTTTTTATGACTTTTTGTTGTCACCAAATAAGAATGCTTTCATCGCCATATCGAATATGATTATTATTTATTCATATAACCACACAGAGATGGTTTAAGTTCCGCGTGAAATATCAAATTTAGAAGGAAATACTTAACCATCCACAATATACGAGTACAAAGATTTTGTTTTGTTTTTAATAGGCAATCCATCCAAACTAGGATGATTTGTGCCACCAAATTAAAGTCCCTGTGTAATTATGTAAGTCAATATAATAAAACTAATTTTAAAAAATGTCAATTCTAGACAATTTAAAGTTTCAACTGATTAAGCTTAAATATATCAAATTAACTCATATATATATAAGAATTGAATTATGTGTTTTTATAACATATATTTGCGTTAAGAATTATTTGGTTATTATTGAATTTTTCGTTAAAAGTAATTTTTCTTTAAATGTATTTTTATTGCAATTATTCTTTTGTTAATTTCGTTATGTAATTTTATATTGAAGATTATTCCAAAATTTTCTTTCGTTTTGAAATTGTATGTCGAAGATAAGTCTAATAAAGTATATGTTTTCGAAATAGTTGGAAAAGTTTGCCACCTAGTAATAAACCTCGTATAACATATTGATGTTTTGAAAAACTTTATTTATTTGAAGTTCGCAAGGATTTTCGCTAAAGAAATTCTCTGTACCTTACTATAACAGTTTTAATTTTCATAGTTACAGTATTTATGAAGAAAAAAAAGAAGTCTTTTAAATTTAATATCAGTACATACTATGATACTATTAAATAATAACACACTTTAAAGATTATACTATCCGTAAATTTGTAATAATACAATCCATAAAGTATACAAATAAAAAATATAAGAAAAACACGGTGAATTGATTATACAAAAAACTTACACTTTGGTATATACTCGTACATGTATATAATTCAAGCTAATCTTAAAGATGGCATAATATGAATCATTGTGTCACCAAAAAAAACATTTGTGTTCGAATATACCCAATTTGTTTTAAACCAATTCAGCTTTGTTGACGATAACATAAATCAAATAGTCAATAACCCTCTTATCATCAGGAGTTTCGAAGATAGTTTTGGAATTGTCAATAACCCTCTTATCATCAGGAGTTACGAAGATAGTTTTGGAATTGTCAATAACTCTCTTATCATCAGGAGTTACGAAGATAGTTTTGGAATTGTCAATAACCCTCTTATCATCAGGAGTTACGAAGATAGTTTTGGAATTGTCAATAACCCTCTTATCATCAGGAGTTACGAAGATAGTTTTGGAATTGACTAGAAATTTTATTACATGCTTGTACATAGTATGTTGACATAAAGTGTAGTTTCCTTTTAATTTAATTTTAATTAGAATTATTGAATTGGTCGACGAGATAAAGTGTTCTAAGTATTCTATTCCATTAAGGAGTAGAAAAAAAGATGTTAAATTGCAATAAAAAAATCACTTCGGGCGTTTGGATACTTAGCCTGCGTCTGACCATTATTTCAAGTGCCATACCTTACGGGACCTTGGATATTTAAAGTTACTCCTATATTTGACAATCAAAAAGTGATCAACTTGCACTTGGAAAGCGGCAAGTTTTTGTCTTGCCCCTTATTGACATACGACTTGCCCATTTGCGTTTACTCTTGTATTTTATGGATTCACAATATTATATTGTATCATATATTCTTGGCATTGGCGTACATATTATCGGAACTTATAAATATTTTTTATATAAATTTCAATTTTAAAATTTTCCAAAATAATATTTCATTATTACTTTCTCTAGGAAACACGTTACGAAAAGATCGGTTGGATCTGAGTTTCAATAGCTTTACAGATGTCAATCGGGTAAACAAATTTGGTTATTTTAATTGATTGTGCGCAGTGGTTAAGGCTTGGAAATAATTTTTGGCCTCGAATATTAGAACGCTAAGAAATTAAGTGCATATAAGGAGCTTAAAAAATATATAAAAAATCGATAGATGCAAAATTCCTTCAAGAATAGTTGAATAAAATATATGCATTGAATAAAATATATGCATCGAATAAACATTTAAATAGTTGTATTTTAGATCAACACCTTTATGGAAAAAAATGATTTGTTTGTGAACATTATAACATTGTAGATTTATTGTTATAAAAATATGTACGTACATGCATACTATCAAGTTAATATGTACGTACATGTACATGCATACCATCAAGCTAATTTATCATCATTGTAGACAGTTAGACTCTAGAGACTACCAGTTTGTTTCGCTGCATACACCTTTCGCTTCGTCTACATTCTTACATCTTCCAATACTTTCCTTCGAATTTTATGAATCAATTTACTCAATTAAAAAAATTAACATGCTCCGTCAATGAAAGTTTGATTAGTTTTTCTATACTGTGGAAATGAAATAGATTCTGGAAATCAGAAATATTTTACAAGTAACAGAAGATTATACATTTTTCCGTCACTGCTTAGGTACGTATGCAAAAAAGTTCGAAAATTCCTCCTGGAGAAAGCCTACATTCTGTCCTTCAGCGACAACTATGTTGTATAATGAGTTATCGAGAAATAAAAACCTAAAAAAATCTGTATAAATATTGTTGGAGTGGTTAGCACACATCGTGACAGCCGGCTGCGCTGCGGCTCGCGCCAATAATTATAATCACTCCGGCAATGGCCTGGTGCTCACAAGACGATTTTAACAAGTTGGAATGTCAAAAATATTTAATTGATTATATATTTTCAATTCTTACTTTAAATGTAAAGATATTAATTTAGTTGTAAATAGTTTATTTAAAAAATTCTGTCTATAAGATATACTCGATTCTGAGTTTCGTTTCATTCAAACTCTACATTATTGAATATTTTCAGTTTCATGGATTTGAGTCATTATTTTGTTGAAAATAACCCTAAATTGTAGGTTTTTTGTATATTTTATAAGATTAAGATTTAAACTAAAATATCAAGGACTTATTATTGTGGATCAAAATGATAAGATTGCTGCAAAAACAGCTGCAGAAAAGAAGAGACGGTCGCGTCAATCACAACGGGCTAGCGAGACTCAAGGGGAGCAGCAACACAACAGCATGAAGCAGCGCAATGGCTAAACACAACGTCATATAAAAGAAAATCCATCATTATGGACGGGTTATTACTAATAATAATATATTTACGAATCCTTTTTGAAATGTCGTCAATTGTGAATAGTTTTGAAAAATAGAATAATTTATCACTAAAATATTTTACTTAAACTTTAAAGCACGGGATTGTGACTAAAAAGTCATATTAATATTATTGATGCTGTTGTTTTCAATTCGATGATCTACATTTTTTGGAAAATTAAAATTAAATAATTTGACACTTTAATACTCTTTATTTTTTATAAGTGACAGGTGTTTTCCCATAGAATGTCCTTGTAAAACAGTTTGACAAGGGCATTGCATTGTACAACCAAACATCTGTCACTAATTAATTAGATAAGAATGTATAACAATCAATGCGTTTCATTTCGATTTTCCTATAAAATCGTATTAAATTAATATTTTATGACAACTAAATGTAATGTATATTTATTTAAAAATATATATACAATAAAATAATCTATATATTGAGATTTCAATGAGTTAATTAATAATTTTGATTTTTTACAATAGTTCCACCAACTTGTGCGGAAGAATGGTATGGAATGGGATCAAATCAGGCGCGTTGCCACTCACCGACGATAAAAAACAAGCGGTCAATTTTCTTCTTCCTTTGCCGGCGCACGAGGAAAAAACAGAAAAATGAATAAAACGTATCTGAATATGTTGAGACACTGTCCCATTGTTGGACCTGTGTATTCGTTGCAGAATGTTGAATTAAATTGGGAAAATTGTTGAAGATGTTATATGTACTGATGTAATTATCTTATGAAACTATGATCTCTTTGAATAACATCAGGTTTTATCTGTCGAAATAGTATACTTACTTATGTTATGTACTATGGCCTGTACACGATAAACCAATCATTACATATATGTATCGTGGATATTGTATATCCACATATTGTATCACAAACTATCTTTGTCACATATGTTAGGCTGGAGAGCTATTTGAAATATTTTTTGAGTAATGTTGCAATTTTATTTCACGGTAAATATATGTAATATATCAATGTAATTGTGATATTATAAATTCTAAAAATATACTCTTGCGGTTTTCAAGTATACAACGAACCCGAAATTGAATAAATAAAACATTGTGTATTTTTTTTAATATAGATTTCTAAAAGAAAAAAAGGATTAAAAAAATATTGAAAAAAATATATTATACAAAAATCTTTCAAACTTACTGTTGATTTAAATTTGATTCTATTTTACGAGTAAGAACTCTTTCGTCGTTTCCTAATTTGTAGTAAACTAAGCCCTATCTAGACAAAGTAAGTGTTACCTATTAACATATTATAAATTATCAAGTAAAAAAAACCATATTTTTTTTCAGTATACTTCTTATCAGAGGCAGCGATTTTAAAAACTACATCGAGACTGAAAACTAAACACAAAACCATTTTTTGGTAAATTAGTATCAACATGAATCGAACATGTAACCCTCGAATCGGAGGTCGTTAAGATTCGTAATATTTGTACAGTCACGGGAGAAGCATTGCTACTGCTAGTCGTCTGGTGCAGAAAATACTTGTTATTTATTACTTACTTCCTACCTTACCATCTGAATTTCATAACTGGCGTTTATAATCTCCTTTTTATAACTAAAAAAAATGATGTTGAGGGGATTTTCTAAAGCCAATCAGCGTTGTATAAGTCAAATACTTATATTAGATCTTCAGACAATTTTATAATCATATATTTAACTGGTTCAAATGCATAAAACATAACGACCGTCGAAATGTTTTTGACCATAAAAAGTCAATCATCTCGCAAATGAGATAACCGACTTGCACATTCTGTGTGATGAATGCTTTGGTAAAGTTACTTTAAAATTCATAAAAATAATTAAGTTGTGTTTTTATGGCGTATGAGTGAACAAAGTTTAAAAATAAAACAAATTTACGACTTATTTTTTAAATGAAGTCATTATAGGTAATGACAGGTTGAGTACTTCTTAAAATTATTTGCTGTTTTGGTTAATATCGTATACTAACACATCTGTTATATTGAAAAACCTTTAATAAAAAAATAAAAAAATCTTCATGTATTACGTAGTAAGGTCTCAAAATTTCCGGCCCAAGGGTATAAAAAGGTGATAAAATGAAATATATTTTCTAACATAGTCCTTTTGTAGTTCAAAACATTTTTAGAACGATGAACAATATTTCAATACCATTGACAAAATATTCTGAATTTTCGTTCTCAAAATGGTGTAACACTGCGGAGATAACTTCGCACCTTTATTTTTTCCCATGCAAATCTGATTACAGTTTAAAAAAAATATATGAAAACTAAGGGCTAAGTTGGGACTATAGGTGGATGATTCAATTCTTGGACACCACTGTGTTGAATGGCAGCTTTTGCAGAAACAGAAGTGTGCACTGGCTCATTGTCGTTTAATGATCTCACGCCTCGTTAAAGCTCTCCTCGGAATTAGGTTTTTATGGCATCCTTTAATTTGTACAATAATGACTTGTAATGCTCGCTGGTAACCGCAGTGCTGCTTTCTTTGAAGTCAATTAGTAGTACTCCCTGCCATAACCTTTTTTGGACTTGTCTCAATATCACTTTTTGAGCCGCGGTGATCCCAGATGGCCTCCCTCCATTGAATCCCCTTTTCACAGAAGATCATGGTACAAAACCATAGTTTTATTTCCATGTGACATTTGACTTAATTATTTATTTATCTTTCCCCATCGCAGAGTATTGAAATTCATTACAACATTCAACACGTCGTTGCCTTTGTACAGCACTAAAGGGTTTTAACACCATTTTGCGCTCACATTATTAATGCTAATATGATCGTGCAGAATTCGAGGCACTGCGGTTTTGTAAGGCCTACACCTTGTTGCTATAACCTTTTATTTTAGTCTTCTATCTTGTAACACAAACTCTTGCACTAATGTAACTGTTTCTCTCGTGTGAGTGTTTCTGCTGGTCTGCCTTGACGAGAGTCATCTCCAATCGATTATCTGCTTAAGTGAAACTATTTAGCCCAAACTTTCACTGTGGAATATGACGGAGGAGATACTCCGTAGACAACATCTAAACGTCATTTAATTTCTTTCCTTTGTTTGGAAAGAAACTTGATAACCACGTGATATTCAATTTTTGACATTTCAGAATGTAACAAAACAAGACATCTTCTATCGGTTCTAGTTGACATACTCGTACTTCTGAGGGTAGATGTATCAAATTTTAACTGTAGCATTACCTGACCGCGGTGGACGTGGCTGGTCTAGTATCTGCCCATACACGTTCAAACTTGTTCAGGTCGAAAACTTTAACTGTAGCATCGCCTGACCGCGGTGGACGTGGCTGGTCTAGTATCTGCCCATACACGTTCTAACTTGTTCAGGTCGAAAACTTTAACTGTAGCATCGCCTGACCGCGGTGGACGTGGCTGGTCTAGTATCTGCCCATACACGTTCTAACTTGTTCAGGTCGAAAACTTTAACTGTAGCATCGCCTGACCGCGGTGGACGTGGCTGGTCTAGTATCTGCCCATACACGTTCTAACTTGTTCAGGTCGAAAACTTTAACTGTAGCATCGCCTGACCGCGGTGGACGTGGCTGGTCTAGTATCTGCCCATACACGTTCTAACTTGTTCAGGTCGAAAACTTTTGAATATTTAAAAAATCCCAGTACTTCAGAGAAGCTTCCTAACTTTTCCCTTTTTCTTCATTTTATGGGTGAATCGTATTATATGTAATATTATATTAACAGAACCAAAATATAAAAAGCAATAATTATTATTGAACAGTTCTCAATTTAATATATGTGTTGCTCCAACAATTATTTTTAAATAATTTTTGAAAATAGTATAATCCAATATAATAGTATAAGCAGTATATTTCTGACGTTTTGCCAAATAACCTTATTTTAATCAAATTAATATAACAAGGCGTAGGGAGTTATTATAAAATTAATATAACTCTATGAATGGAAAATATAGTTCTTATTTTACTTATAAATATAAGGCTTTTAAATACCTTTAGGAAGGCTGATAATTAGGTAAATTAACTTATTGTGAAAATTGTTTAGGTGAAAAAAATAACTAACATTCCGTTGAAAAGTTTAAATCTAAGACGTACTGCGTCTAGGGATTGTTAAAACAATATAATTATTTTCATAATATGAAAAACTCGCGCAATTTCCCACGACAAAAAGGAGCGGTAATTTAAAATTGTTAAAGAGCACTATATTTCAGAACAATTATGTAAAAATAAAAAATTACTTGAAGGTAAAAAGGATTTGATTTGGGTGTATAATAAAGGTCACCATAATTTGTGAGTCTCAGAGCTACAGCGACAAATTGATAAATAAATAAATCAGTATTGTAAGTAAGTCTGAAAATTACACAAATTTAAAAAATAATATTCTTACTTGAAATAAAATCTGGAATGTAAACTTGTCAATATTATTGAATATTTTTCATTATACTTTATTTTAGAATCATTTAGTTTTTTTTATAAGGAAACGAAAAGCATGTCTCTATTCCAGAAATCATGCCGTAGAGGGGACGGAATGGAACTCAATGCTACCGAAGAATAAGTCCTCATCAACGAAACAAATGTGTAAGGAAAAAGGGGAGTGTTTCATTTAATTTTTACTTTCATTTCTGAATTTTCCTTGTACGGATGTGGATTGGATACGGATTTGATATAGCGACGAATCCGCGCATGCCTTCTCTTTGTACCGGTAGGCAGATGTTTTGGGCCGGTCCTCGCAATTTCAGGTTTTAATAATATTTCACTGACGCGGGCTACAAGTACTATCTGTAAATAAGTAATTTCTCGGGCAGATGTATTCGACTTGTTTCATTCTGGTTTTTACACATTTTAATGTTTATTACAGTATACAGATTGTGGTCATCTGATAACGGTGTGACACATGCTTTACGTCAAACATACTCCGCGAATTAATAAAAAAGGCAACGCAGCATTGAGGTCTCTATCAAATGTGTATGCAGAAGAGGGTACTTTTTAACACATTTCAGTTTAAGACTCATTATAAACAGATTAAATATAGCAAATATGCAAATGTACACCTTGCTACCACTATTTGTTTTTACTTCCGATTGACACGTTTGTACAGATTGTTGATGTGATAAATAGTAATATATTAGAGTAATAATATTTTTCCTGGTGTAAAAGATTGTATAGATTTCTTAATTTGATAAATGATCACGTATTAGAGGATTTGAAATACGTGGCGTTATGTATATTTCTAATAACATTATTAGAAAAGATTGCCTAGACGTTGAACTTTTTGTCAAATAGTTGGGTATTTTATTCAATAAAGTTTTTTTAAATTTTGTATATACGATCATTTTAAAAATATATTTCACTGTGTCATAACTCCGATCTTTTCCTAGCAAAAGAGCTTATTTTGTGTCAGATATAAAGGATTCTTTGTATTTTACTCCTATTACATCTGTTTTACAATATATTTAAAAATCACACGAATTGAACCTTCTATGATGTTATAGTACTATGTAATGGCAAATTTAGATTTTATTATAAGTGTTGGATTTGATTTCAGGAGACTTCACAAAAAAGGCAATATTGTTTTTTTATTTTCTTGATAATTAGTTGAATTACAATCTAAGACAATTTTTATAAGTAATTTTTTTATTGTATTGTATTATACTTTCGTTGCATATAATACAACCTGGTGGGATTATTGCAATAAGATATCTTTCAACCAACCAGAAAGATGTTAAAGAGGTCTTAAGTGAAAACCAGACTGAAATCCTTTAAAAAATGGATTCCAGCAGGATTTCAATCATCAACTTCCAGGCTGGGAGACAGGTGTTTTACCAACTAGACCATGGAGATTGTCGTCATTTTTCAATACCTGGTTAGAAAGACTCGGCAGTTTTTTAAAGACGTATATTACTTTTAATAACAGTAAAAAATAAAGTTGATTGCATTAAAATGCAACAAATATTTAATATATGTACATTATATACTTTTTTTTAGTATTAAATTCTAACAACTAAACTCTAATTTAATCGAGAAGTCTTGCAAAAAACAGCAAGGCCCAATTTCTTATTCAGGTTTAATTTCAATTTGATTATGAAATAATTCATGAAAAGTGTACATCAAGGATGTGAGATGTCACCAAGGTTCAATTCAATTTCTAATTCACGCGTGCAGATGTCAAAATTGGATGGAAATAGTATAAAAATTACTAAAATGAATACAAGTATATTGTATTCTAATGATGCGTTTTTTCTTAAGTAATTTAAAGGATATAAGTAAATATATGGCAAATACATGAAAAATAATGCAATGAAATTCAGTTACTTACGTGAGTTTGTTGTTCATTCTATAATGATTTTTTTAGAAATCCAATGCTTTTTAAGTACAGGAAAATTCACATATTTGGTAGAAATCATGCAGATATTTTTGGATTATTGTGCTAATTGAACAAAATGATAACTTGTTTTTATTAGCTATCGCTTCTAATTTTTAGCTTATTCATCAGAGAAATAAAACAAATGTACATTACATACGAGTAGAGTGTGCAAAAGTGAAATAATACAAAGAAATGTGATTTTTTTTAATGATGAAGTTTTTATATGAGAATCAGTTGTTTATCTTTATGGAAACACTATTTCTATTTATGTAAGGAATAAACTAAACTAAAATTTTAAAATATTATGTTGTGCGTTCACTTAATTTCAGTACATAAAACATTGAATGTATTTTCTTGAAAACACAAATTTAGTGGACAACTAATAAAAGTACTGTCAACATTACGATAATACTTGGAGGATAGGATAGTCCGGATAACCTTGTGTTTAACAACATTGGAGATTTTATATTTACATTATTGGTTGAGTAAAAATACTTGATATTTTCCTTCTTTCTGAGGCATAATTGTTTGATAATTAATAATTGTATTTATGATATAAGAAATTTGAATACCTAAATTGTAGTATTGTTATCATTATATATTCTTCAGTTGAAAAAATCTAATTAAACAAATACCGATTTGTGAATTGGTTGACTTAAAATTGATTTAGATCTTATAAAACATCAATTAAATAAATATTTTTCTACATTCACATTGCCATGAAATATCAAGAAAAAAATCAATGTTTTTAAACATTTTTCTTTTACATTTATTTACATATTCATATACCTGTTATTTTAACAGTAAGTATTCATATACCTGGAACTTGTCCAAAAATATGTGTATTTGGGCCAACTTATTTCGTTTCTTGGTGGCGTATTGGAGGAAATAGGACGAAGGACAAACTAATATGGAGCTCATATGGACGCTTCAAAAGTGATCTCCCAATATCTTTGAAGCGAAAAGTCTACAACCAGTATATTCTCCCAGTTCTTACGTATGACTTTGAAACATGCACAATTACAGCAATGAACACATAAAAGCTTCATACATCACAAAGGAGCACGGAGAGATGTATGCTGGGATATACTAAAATATACCATAAACGAAACTCCTGGATTCACAACAAAAAAATGATACAAGACCTAATAAAGATGTGCAAGAAGATGAAGTGGCAATGGGCAGGACACGTAGCCAGAATGCCAGATTTTCGATGGACATTCGAAATAATCCAATGGTACCCAAGAATCATAAAGACACCCAGAAAAACTGAAGGCATGCTGGATGGATGAAATCAGGAAGCATGACAGCATCACATGGCACAAACGAGCATACAACTGAATTATTTGGAGTCGACGTGGGGAGACCTTCATCCAGCAGTGGACCGCCCCAGGTTAACAATGATGATGATAATACGTGTTATGTATTGTGATCAAATGTACCAAATGCATGTAATCTCACCTTTGTATTAAATTATTTTCTTTCATAGTCATATTTCATTTCAAAGTATATCAGGTTATTAATAACTTTTAAAATTTCTGTAGAGTTTGTATTAAAATATTCATCAAATTTTATTTATAATTTATACTTCAATTCTCGTATATAGTAACAAATATTAAAGCTATGTGTAAAACTGTAATTGTGATTACAAAATACAGGATGCTGGGTAGTGTTTATTTTAAACATGTGAAGGACAAAAATTATAAAAATTATAAAGAAGGAAATATATTTTCGGTCCAATTTGATGGATGACGCCTATGTGCCTATTAATATATTTTATGCAAATTGTTATAATATTGATTAAATTGAAAAAAATGTTGATTAAATTTATCAAACCTGAAGTAGTAATGGAAATAAGTTTTATGGTGATCGGTAGCTTCAATCTACTGCACCTTTCGTGAAGCAGATTGGTCACTTCGCGACGGCTTAAGAACATTTGAATTTCAGCAATATAAAAATACTAATTGAAATGAAAGATGTGTAAAAAAACAAGCTCGGTAACAAAAGGAAGAGCTAAGTGTTCTAGTTGGTAAGACACCGGTTGTCCAACCTGGGATTGCAGTTCGATTGCCGTTTGAACTCAGGCATTTCTAAAATGGTGTTTAACAGTCCTATTTTCTCTTCAGGTCTATTTAACATATTTCTGGTCGGTTGGAAGAGTTTGACAAATGGAAATAAGCCCCTCAGGTTGTACTATATCCCAAAAAAGTGTGTTACAATGCAATACAAAATCTACAGGAAATTTAACCTAAAACATTAGTTGCGTAACACTTATTAGAACCATTAGAACATAGGCGCCGACCTTTTGAAGATGCAACTATATTAAAATATATTAATTTATGTATGCATACTATCACGCCATTCCCCCGCTGGCGTAGGAAGAGAGGACATATCGCCAGAGACTCTTCTATCTCGAGACACATATTTTAGTTATTCCACATTCATATACTTTCTAATGTACTATATGGTCGCTTCTACGATTTATCTGAATTCTTACATTTATTTCTCTTCCAACATCATTCACTTGATCCCACCATACTTTCCATGGTTTTCCTATACCCCGCCTCTCAATCATATTTGAAGTGTACATTTGTTTTATTAGTTTTTCTTCATTCATTCGTTCCACGTGCCCAAACCATTTCAAAGTGCTCTTATTAATCTTACTCAACACGTAAACCTTTAGTTCACATTCATCCCTAATCACTTAATTCCGTATTCTATCATACATTAGCCCGTGTATTTTTCTAAGTGCAAGCATTTCTACAGCATTTACTCGGTTTCTTTCAGTCGTTTTCCACGTCCACGTTTCAAGCTCATATATCAAAGTTGGTACTAATATTCTGAGAACGATCATGTAAGCAGATACTGTCCAGTTTGAGTGTACATGTACGTGTTTATGGTTTAGTGTCTCTTTCGTTTCCTTTCGCTATACTCAATTCGATATTCCACGTCCCTTTCCGATCATTGAGAAAATAACATATTACCTAAATAGTGAAATTTTTCAATTAGCTCTAATCTATCATTATTTCCCCATATATCGCATTAACTTTTCCTTTCACACTTTTCCATCAGCAAGACATGGATTTCGTAACATTTATTCATTTACTCTTTATATCTCTCATACAACTTGTTTATCAGACTTACGTAACATGCAAAACAAAACGTTTTTGGATATTTACACATTAATTCATTCTTGCATTTTATAATTAATCTAAATATTTAAAACGAGAAAAAAAAACGTTTACGTTTAAGGCACATTTAGGACGATGCGATTGCAACCAATTTAAAAAGCCTCGTTACAAATTTACACGTGCTATGCGCGTGCCGCGACTTTGCGACAGGTGAGTACATAAGACCTTATTATTGGAGCAAGAGTACAAAGTTACCATTTAAAGAGCGACAATGTACAGTAACGGAATATTAAATCGGTTACCTCATATTTTATGTTAAAATGATGTTGTTTTTTTTTCGATCTCGTTAATTTCGCTTTTAATGTGATTCATTACATTATATGAATATGTATTATTTTCTGGAGGTGCTTTTCACAAGTTTCGACTATTGACAGGATTTTAAGTTGCTGAAAAAGTTTTACATCTCACTTTATGTGATATTTTAATGTCAAGACGGGACAAATAACATTTCCTGGACTCTCACGTGAAATGTACCACTTTTATCGTACATACGGGTAGTATCAAAATGAAAACAAACGAGGTTTTTATCTGACTCGTTGTTGCAGGTTTAATCTTTTAAATTACATCAAAAGCAAGTATTTGTTTTTATAAACTGAAATAAAATATATAGTTTTTTAATAAATTTATTTTATTTTTGTAAATAATTTAGTTTTTAATGTGTTACCTTTCATGAATAAAAAAAAATGTTTTCAAAATAAAGTAAGTAATCCAGTTTATTTATAAATTTCGAAGATATCAACACATATATGACGATCTCCGTGACTTAGTTGGCAAGACGCCTTTATTTTTACCGAGGTGTTGCTGGTTTGGTTCCCGTCGATATATTTTTTTTTAATACAAGGTTCCAGTCTGGTTTTTTCTTAAGACTTTTTTAACAAAGTCTGGTAGGTTGGAAGATATTGTCACTTGGAAATAAACCAGCCAGGTTGTTTTACGAGTATCAACAGCCAAAGTGTTAATTTTTTCTTTAGTATTAAGTCTATCATTTGCATGAATTAAAAAAACAGAATTGGCAAGTTGCAAGAGAATTATATTGTATTACACTTTCGCTGTGTAAAGTGCAGGCTGGAGGGTATCTTATGACAATCTCTTCAAATGAATCAGAAAGGTGTTAAATGGGCGTTTATTGAAAGCCTAACTGGAAGTTTTTTTTAAAATCTCATCAATGAGAATCGAACCAGCAACCTTGACCCACCTTGAAAAGAGGCGTCTTGCCGTTAAGGTAACATAAATTATCAAATGTTACCTTTAGATAAAAAAAAACATTACTTTTGAACACTTCTGAAAATATTTTTTTCTTTAAAGTATAATTTTTGACCCTTGATGTCATACTCGACTTTGACAAACGTACTCGTAGCTTTTCCCTTCAAATGAGCGATTCTGTACACATGACTAAAGTAAAGTATTTTTCTTCAGCAAGTAAAAAATAAATTAATATTATAACAATGACTACCAACATCTACCCGGAACGCTCTGAAGTTCTTCTAGAGTGACAGATTATTGTCGATAATAATTTAGATAATTCTGATTTGTAATAACTGACGTCAAACTATTTTTTTCCTTTTTCTAAAGAAAATGAGGAGCGCGTTGTAATAATTCAATTTTAAAATTACATTACTTTCTTTTTATCCATGCTCTGATAAATTATTGAATAGATAATAATCTCGGGTAAAGGTTATATAGTTTTGACATTCACGTGTCATGTGAAATGTTAGGGTTGTATTATTGTGTGTAATGTGGTATTTTATTTGAAAAACTGATGTAAAATGTGTTTATTAGAATTGTAAGTAGGGAATATTTTATATACAAGCACCGTTTTATAACATGACAGATTAAAAATGCTATAAATAAACTCTGAATCCCTGCATGGCAAGGGTTAATCGTCTAGTAATTAAATGTTATCGTGAATTTTGAGAGTTGTATCATGAATTCTGAAGCGTATAATATATCAATCAATAATTACGGTTTCAATATCATATACAATATCAAAAATAAAATTCCCCTTTCTTAATTACTAGTTTCATTACAAATGTTCCTCTTTTTCTTTCTCTTTATCAGAATCTAAATTACTACAAAGTATGATGATTTTATCTTCGATTGTAACGAATGCGAACATAACTCGTATCGCATGTAAACTTATCGACTTGTAATGTCAGTTGGAATATTATTGCAAGTGACAAAATCTCATGTCAGTACTTTGGATTAATATCCTAATAAAATGTATTTTTTTTAGAAGATCAAAATGTTAAATTATTATATTAATATATACATTCATATTTGATACGTTTACAATTAAATGTATCATACTTCTTTTACTTTGTTGATTTTATATATACTATTACATTGTTTTTTTTATATTTCATAAGAATATTGTTTTAAATATATTTCTTGACAAAAACAATTTTCCTTTCATATTGTGAAAGATTGCCGAGGTATTTGAAACGGGAGCAATAGCTTCAGGCATCACTCTGCTACTGAACCGTTAAATCAATAATCGGATGGAGGCAGATACGGTTCAGAGAGAAAACATTGTAATTTTTTAAACAATAAATAATATAAATTGACTTGGCAAAAAATATAAAATACATTTTCAAAGACACTCTGTTGGTGAAGTACTGAAATTGATAAACAAAGAAATCATAGCTGATGTTGATAATTTCGTATTCGACGCCCTGTAGTGACATTGAACCACTGTCGTGTTTAGATTCACAATCAAATTGTCCACTGAATACTGTTTGGTTTGATAACCCAGTTCATGGCTGAGGAAGCGGATCTCAGTGCTCGACAATATACGAACAATTACCTATGTTCCATGAGTTCTCAGAAGGCTAATGATATATAAGATTTAAAAGGCTTATTAGGGTGATATATTATGAGAGAAGCTGTAATGCAACGAAATCTAATTTTGAATTGACGACAGCTGGAGGAAAATTAATACTTATATTGAATAGGGAATATTTGAACATCTCTCATTGAAGTATTTTTTAAAATTCTATTTCATTTCACGATAAAGTGTTTTCATCTTCAAAATATAAAACGTATAACAAAGTAGGTATGTGCTGTCCAGGCGGCACACCGCGCATCCCGCATCGCAGCCACTTATTATCGGCCATTTAGCACAGTGCGACCCCGGGCAGTGTCAAGATGGACCCCGTATTTATTTATATGTATGATTATTGAATTTTGAATGTGTTGTTCATAATTGCAGGAGGGCAATAGCCGTAATTATATCGTTTTGCATGTTGTCTGCAATTAACAGTGCAAATATTTATATATAAAACAAGGTATGTAAACAAAGGAAAGAGAGATATTATAAAACTTCGGATCTTTTTGTGGAATTAAATTAACGAAAAGACTTTCGTCTTAAAATACGAGTAAACTCGTAAATACGAGTAAACATGTATATTAAAGTAATATTTTTAGCCCATCTCAGATTGGTTCCACGGTAAATTCTGATTACATTTTATCTTAATTAAAACGCTCTTTTGCATTGAATTACATTTGTTTTATATTATATATCATATAAGACTGGAACCCATTTTTAGCACCATCTATTTTTGATTATCATTCACCCCATAACTCCCAGGGTGGAAAACGAACATTCTAGTATAGAGTTTACATCGAAGTTTTTAATGTAGAGTTGTAAATTATTGTCTTCATATTTACTTTTGGCTTTTTTAGTTCCACGGTATGTCTTATGATTTCCGAATTGGTGATACGAATATATAAAAAGCGTGACTAGGAGACAAATTTGTCTTCGTCTTTTCTGTCAAAACTGCTATGTAAGTATGGTGTCCACAAGGATGCCTAAAGCTCTAAAATCCAGATTTGTTGAGAATAATCATATATTCGTACAGTATTCAAAACGTGGTCAAAAACCCAATGATGGTGATGATACATTAACGGTTAATTTATACGTATGGTACCTTGCATGATTTCCGAATTGGTGATACAGATATATTGAAAAGCGTGAATGGGAGACAATATTGTCTTTGTCTTCAATAATTGTGCCTCGTAGTAAAGAATCACTGGAGTAGGCACATTACTCGCAGTTTTCCATTGTACATGTTTTAGTGCCATTTATCACAAATTGTGATATTATTATTTAACGATGATATTCATCGCAAAACAATTGTATGATATACATGTTTGATTTCAATAACATTGTGTTTTAATAAAAATGTAAATAAAGTGTAAACGGATTGGTTTGGCTATTTGTTTATGAACCATTTCAATTGTTGCGCTTCTTTAAACGCTTTTCCAAAAGTAATTGTTGTACTTATTAATAATCAAGAAAATATTTGTATATATTTTATGTGTGATATTTTGACAAATATGATAATTTTGACTATCGTTATTCAGCTATTTTACAGAAATGTTAATTTCCATTTTACGAATGCAATCTTCGTAGAGCTAATCATTTTCTCATACATACATACCATCATGCTATGTCCTTTTTGGGGTAGGCAGATACAAGATACATCTACGCTTTTCTATTCATGCATACTGCTCTCGCATTGTCCACATTCCTACATCTCGTCACACATGCTTTCCTGTTTTTCATACTTCTTTCCAGTTAAAATTTCTCCAGCGTTTTTCTCACTTTTTCCATATTAATCTGGGTCTACCTCTTCCTCACTCTCCATTAGATTAAGATATACTCGTATATAATTGTTTCGTTAGTTTTTCGCAATTATTTCTCTCAGTGTGACCAAACCATCTCAAAACTCCTTTCATAACTCTACTTATTATACCTATAACAGTTGTGCTATATCCGATCATTCCTTACTCTATCAAACATTGTCATACTAGATAGTCTATGCAATGCATGCATTTCTACCTCATTTATTCTACCACTATTACCCCTTGTTAATACTCAGGCTTCGCTTCCATATATCAACGTTGGTACTAGTTCACACGGTGCACAACCATTTTTGAAGATTTTGCGATTAATTCGTTGATTTATTATTATATTTATATGTACTTAAAACCCCAGTTTCCATTTTCTTAACTCTTAACCTAATGTTAATTTTTTTTATTTATTTTAATTTCTTATACTAACCGTCCATAACGTCGGAGTTGTCAATAAACACTTAAATGCAAGTATAAAAGTTGTGACAGTTTTTATCGCGTAAGTTGGTATATAAGACCTGTTCACATGACACTGGAATTGATAAAAAATGGAGACATTTTTATCGAATGGTTTTTATTCAGAACTAAGTTCAGATAACCTCAATGGCCTAATTGGCAAAAAAGATATTTTTCAGCCCAGGGCATTTGCGTTTGATTCGCGTTAGCACCCTTTTTTAATTGGGGTTCTGGTTTGGTTTTCATTGTTTTCGTTAAAGAATTTTCAATTTGCCAATAAAAGGGACAGGTTTTATAATAGGTAATATTAAAAAATAAAACAATGGAAGCGTTTAGTGACTAACGGATGGTTTTGTCTTTGCTGCCTTTCTTATATTAACCTACGTTGAGCATGTATCTGTAGAAATCTGTGATCACAAGTAAATTTGTCAATATAAAAATAAAATTTTGATATTTATCAAATTTATCGCTTTATATTAATGCTAAAACTTGTAAACAATTCGTCTCAAAAGAAGTTATCAGTATACTCGTAAGAAAATAAAATAACCAATTTTTTTATTATTTAAACATACAATACTAATATACTGAACACGAAAATGCTTTGTTTATTCCAATAGTTACTCTTAAAAGCCGTAATACAAGACTTGTCTTCCACCTCAAGAGATATAGTGTACTTAGAAACTTTGGTATTCTAATACGGAGTTCCACAACGTTCAAGTCGAGTCATTTGATACAATACTTAATTTATTTGGAATAAAATATGTTGATTTCAATACGATTTTATTTTACAAAATTTGACCAAATATCACAGAAATAATTTATATACTACTCTATAGTAGGAGAAAATTGATTCGAGAATTTTTTTGCTTTGGAGTCATGTGAACGGACCCTTAGTTATTTAATCGTCTTTTAAATTAGTTCAACATTGAAAGTACAACGACTTGCCCGCATTGGCGGCAAATGGTAACGAGCTGTTACTATGTACTCGTAGATTAAAGAAAGAACTTAGATAAAGAAGTGGAAAATTATTTAGAATCTAGCATCACATAATCATATTCTTTTAAGTTCTGATAACCTCCGTGGCCTAGTTGTTAAGACGATTTTTTTCGTTTACCATTGGGAATCAATGGGAATTTCGTGTACCATTGGGTAACAAAAAAATCCTAGTGGGATTTAATCGAACGTATCCCTCCCAGATGAGGGGAGACTTCTCTTTACCCATTTTTGCGTATAAACATTAGTATTAAATAATTATTCTTAATACCATATTTGAGTCACATATAAATATTTTCATAACTTTTGTTTGTCATTTACTCTTTATTTTTATCTCAAAAATATCGTTGTATCTCATTCACTTACATCGATCTTCTCCGTTAATTACCCATCCTTATGACGGTCGGTAAAAGAAAAAATGTCGTAACTCTTCCTGGGCCACGGCCATTGTGCGGGTTAATTGAGATACTACGGTAGTTTAATTGGTTTCTTACTTGATAATTGTGGGTTTACCTTGGCTGTTATCATCCGATGTAAATATACAATAACAATAAAATTTATTACATTAGTAATGTACTTAAAATTACATGACCATTGAAGTCAAATAAACCATTGTACACTTTTGATATAGGTTTAAAGCTTTTTGATTGATAATAAAAATATTTTTTTATGTTTAAGAGATTCATGTTAAATGACGCACTTGAAACCTGAGAGATTTTATATCCCTCATTTTCTCGATCTCCGTTAAAAAGCATGTTAACATTAGTTTTCTTGGATGAAGCCCCTAGATATGATGCTATATACCATACTATTTATATTTTGACAACTTCAATAGCACTTTCATAAGAAACCAAATTGAGGGATATTTTGAGGTCCGCACCAAGTAAATAAATAAATGTTAGTGCGTTCTCTTCATAAAAATACATGTTTTTTTAGAAAATTGCACGTTGTAATTGGAAAATGTCTAGCAGTGATGAGTTAGCTTTACATATATTTTTTTTTCCTGTTATAAAAAATTGAAGAAATGTTCTTGCTGTTTTTTTAACTTAAGAAGGTGAGCAAATTTTACATTCTAAAGTTATTCAAACTATTTTAGACTGAAAAAGGAGTATACTTATTTTGCTTAACGAATATGCCTTTTGGGAGACGTGCTTCATTGAGATCTTCAAAGTCTCAAAATCTAGACTGTCTTGTTGCAATAGATCGGGGGAATAGACCGGGCTGCCTTAACCTTAAATTTACCCTATGGCATGAAATAAACTGTTGCGAACTGTCAGTTATGAAACAGTATCCCACTTGTACTATTGTGGACTATCGGTTGTGAAATACAATAGTACCCCAATTACCAAATTAATGTAGCTGACTCATGGTTGTGGAACAGTATCCTACTTACAATTTGTATTAGTTTGTATTAGTAGGTTGATAGAATATAATATTATCCCACTTACCACTTGTGCTATAGCGTACTCTCAGTTATGGAATAGTAACCCACTTCCAACTTTTACTGTTGTAGATTATTGGTTATTAAATCCCACTTATCACTTGTACTTTTTTGGACTTGAGGTTCTAAAATATAATTCTACTTAGTACTTACATTATTATGGATTTTCGGTTGGGGATTAGTATCCCACTTACCAATTGTACTATTACGGATTCTCAGTTGTGGGATAGTGTCCCATTATCGAACATATTTTTTTCTTGATCAATTTAGATTTGAATCTCTAGATGCCTAATTCATAAAATTATAGAATATTCAAATAAAACAACAAATTTTGTCGCAAAAAACAAATATCGATATAATCTAATTGGAACGCAAAATTAACACTTTTTCCTAATTGGAATTTTTGAGATTATGTAAGGTTTATGGGATGCAAGTTAATAATACATACATATGTCGTGCTGGAAGATTGTCTGCAGTTCAGCGCGATTTCTTAGACAGAAGAATGTTATGGGTTTCGAGCCCAGACGCGAAGTATTGTTTTATCGTCTTTTTAAGGCGTTGCTTTGCTTGTTATAAAAATGTTTATCTTAAATACGAGATGTGTTACAAAATTTACATGAATTTATTAAATAAATAAAATTATAATCGTTTTGATATAAATAAAATTAAAAAAAATAATTTTCAAAATAAGAATCTATTTAAATAATCTCAAAAAGAAGTTCGTTGCCTTTTTGAAATACAAGACTATGAAAACTGTACTTGTGCTAACGCTACCAAAATAAGTAATATTTGAAATGTATAATTCAATTTGGTACAAATAAATAATTCAATGCTTTATTTTCAAAATTTTAATATTTTTTATCACAAAAGCCATCGTTTGGTTGATGTGTACCTGTCATTCAAAACAGGTTATAGTAACAATGCGAATCGTGATTTTGGTCTGAATTAATTCGTGATAGGGGTTGTTTTGTAAGGGTGGTATAATATAAAGAGATAAAAATACATGTATTAAAAATCAAATAGCGTAACGAGCAGATGTCTCATGCTGTATTCTATTATATATACGAATTCTAATAAAGGTATATTACGATACACGTTTGTAAATTGGTTATGCAAATAAAATAAAAAATTACGAAACGCACGCCGATAGAAAAATCCTTTTTGTTCAATTTAAATAATATATTAAATTGCGTGCGTTAAATAAGAAATTGTCCGTCAAGAAATATTTATTTATTATTAAACACTCTCTTGTACAAGTTAATAATGTAAAACACATATCTGGTAGTTTTATTTTGTTTCACTAAATATTCCAGATTCATTTCCACATAACATTAATATGATCTCTTTCTTAACATGAAATCAAGTCAAATAAAAAAAAAAAATTCTTTAGTATTTTTCGTCGCATTTTATTTCGAGTAAAATTACCAAATTTTCACTTATTTTCGTAGAATTTGTAATAATTATGCATGGCACGTGTATTTCATAACACTTATTCTTTATTTATTTTATATGTAATTATAGTTGACGATTCGAAAAGGGGGCATAACTGCATATGGACATAACTATAATACACATGGAAGGATTGTGTACAAGGAAAATTTACAACGCATAATTATTTATTTATTTGAAATACCAAAAGGAATACCTTAATACTTTATGTGTGGAAATTCCAAGAGAGCATAATATGTATTTCATACAAAAACCTGTCAAAAAACTCATTCAATATAACCTAATTCGACTCGTTGTTCCATTAAATATCTCCAAGCAGACTCTTTGTGAGTTTAATTCTTTTTACATATGTTACAACGTCCATATATTGTTTATCGTGGGAGAGTAAAATATGTATTTCATAGTAATTTCCGTCTAAAAACTCAATCAATTCAACCTTATTAGACTCGTTGTTCTTTTCAATATCTCAAAACAGGCTACATATCAGTTCGATCCTTTTGGATATAACGTCTATATATTTATTTTCATGGGAGTATTAAAAATGTTTTTTTTTCTAAATGTATAAAAAATTTCTTTTGAATTCATAGAGAGTACATTAATTTCTTAAACAAAAATTGGAGTTGCACCCTATCACTTTATTGTATTTATTTCTCTTTTTACATTCATTTAATACCAAAATAATTTCTCAAGCTATATCGTGGTGCAAATATGCTAAAACATGAAGAAAAATTACTTATTTCTGTAACTGAGTCAACAAGTAAAAAGTTGTTTGATAAGTAGTCCCATAATAATGAGGGGTTGCGAGTTGGCAATATGATTAAATAGGTACACAATATATTGAAGCTAAATGCAAGGAGAAACAGGCATACAAAATATAGTATGTTATTTCATATTCAGCTGTGTTTTCATTTTAAAGGGTCCCCAAAATTAACTATTGTAATAATATTTTTTATGGTAAAGACTTAGATTTTTAGGGAACGGTTATTTTTTTTTTAATTTTCTCCATATTTCATTTCTTTTCAAAAAAGTAAACATAATTTATTTTGTATGCTGTCATAAATATTGAAATTTCAAATTGAACTCCAGTAATATATAATATTCACATGTTTAGTTGTTAGACGATTTTTTCTCTGTTTTTCTTACTTCATATAACATCAATTTCTAAAACATACATTTCTCTTCCATAATCTGGACAATATTGTTATATCAAAGCAAACGAGAAATAATTTTAACATTTATCCAGAAATGCAAAAAACCCATTTTTTTTCAAAAGTGAAAAAAATGGAAACCGGTGATATTTAAATTCTTAATGAAAAATTTCAAATTATGGTTGGATTATCAAGTCACATTTACGCAAGTATGTTTATCAAAACTTAAAAAATATGTAAGTCTATTAAAGCATTTTCGAATAAAGGGGAAAATGGTATAAGTACTTTTTTATTTTATTTTCGATTTTGCACTTATCAAAGATTAATATCAAAGACTATGGAAATGAACGTTGTATAACGCTTTTACATATTGTTGGTATTGTCGATTTTTTCTAAAAACTATATTAATATTATATTTTGTAACCTGGTTTCTGCCCAACCTACACCAGCCCCAGAGCACCGATTTACCGACGGGGTCCCAGTCACCAGGCACGCTTCAGGCAGGTGTCCACTACCCCCCCATGTTCCCCCTCCTTGAGCTACACTCTATCCCGTCATTATTTTTATCCACTATTTACATTCCTATAATACCAGAAATGCTGGTACACTGTATAATTGCGCCTAAACGAGTCATGTCACCTACCTGATAACTTAGCTCGTATTTATTTATACAGTGATGGCAGTCGAATTTCAGAGGATAATTATTTTACAAATATAAATTTATTAAATATAATTATGTAAAAATGAGCCAATATACATCTTACCTGTTCTGAGATAATTGAGAAAATATTTCGCCGCTTATGTTTCCCTTAAAAAACGTACAACGACCAAATAAACCAAATTCTGAAAAAGGAAAGACAAAAACGCCTTTATAATAGGAGAGTATGCATACCGAGGTCTATGGACATGGTACTCGTATAGCACCGAATGAAGTGGAGATAATTTCTTTTCGCCTATTCTAATAGGGATATGGCGTGATGGCGGTAATTGGGCTTTATAAGGAACAAAATAATGACTTTTTAAGGAACATAATAAATAAATGTTAATTTAACCATAAAATACCCAACTGATTCGAGATTTTTTACACATTATGGATTGATCTGTGCTTTTTCGATATTTTTAATAAACAAAACTAATGTTTC